>JAXGGA010002201.1:0-128444 GCA_038373865.1 Uloborus plumipes | reverse complement strand
GAATGACAATTTCATTTTTCCCCAGCTCTGTCGATTCTTTGTTTTTATTTTTTTCTTAATCATTAATTTATGCACGGAATTCATTCCTCTCTGCTTGCAGCTATCGATAAACCTTCCACTTAATCCTTACCATCTCAATTATTACTTTAATTATGTATACCTGTAAATTATTGCAGTGAAAAAAACATTTTAAATATTTGTTCTGAGATACTTAGGATTCAGTTAATTAACAATTGAACTATACAAAATTTAGCTAATCAGATAAATAATGTTTAACAATAGGGAAAATGTTCGTAAAATAAATTGAACGAGAAGATGCTCTTCAAACAAAAGATAAACAGAAGAGTCTAAAAGCATCTTAATAACACAAACAATGCTTCTACGCGACAGAAAATAGAAAAGTCCGAAAAAAAATATATAGCAATGATGTGGGGCCAGAAGACCTTAATTACGAATTAAGGGATGCAATTCGAAAAGAATGAATGCAATTTCCTCCTTTGAAGGAGAGTTACAATGGTACACCCAAGTACTTTTTTTACCATTAAAAGTTACTGATGCCAATGGAATTAGGTTCGTATTACATGAGTGGGGTTTTTTTTTCGTTTATTTACTTTTTACTTAATTTTTTAAGGAATTGTTGAAACGGAATCAAAAGCAATTTTAACTTTAATTCCATTCTAATTTACAGATAACAATCCTTGGGGAAAAATAAACCAAGCAAACGAAATTAAATCGCTGCTATAAAACAGCAGTAGTCAAGTAAGAAAATCTCTTTTAAGTTTTTGTGATATTTTTGGACAAAAAACAAGCATTAAAAGGATTTTAAGTTGTTTTTACATCAAATATTCGTTTTAAGAAAAGCCAATAACTCAGATAATTTTAACTTTTTCACACTGTGCATTGAAATAATATAGTTAGCAAAATTAACATTTTTTAAATTCACAAACAAAATAACATGCACATTTATTCATAATTAATTTTTTGAAATAAAAAAAATAACCAAATAATCTATACTTAAACGTTTTCTTACATCCTTCTTTCCTTTTTCATTTCCCGTTCCTTTTTGGAATAAGCTTAGATTAAGGCATTATTTTAAAGTATAAGAAGCGCCTTACTGAATGAAAATACGTGCAACATTATCATTTTAAATGCATTCCAGTTGAATTTAAAAACATAGTTTCTTCTAATTTCCGAAAGACTGCAACTGAAAGATTTTTAAACACCCGAAAGAAATACACTGATCTGAAAACCACAAATGGATATTAATTCATGAAATATCTTGCTACATTTATTATGTTTACAACACTTAGCTAGGAGTCAAACAAATAAAATTTCCTTTTATTTTTAGTAAAATCATTTAAACGTTGTTAACATAGAGATTGAACTAAAAAAAAAATCTTGACGAAACCAGCCTAATATCTCTTGTCATAGTATTTTCCTTATGTTTTGAGTAAAAACTTGAGATGTGAAACATTTTCAAGAATGTTGAAATGTATATATATATATTGATACATCAGGGGTGCCCATCCTCCCCAAGATCAATGGCGAATAAGCGTAAAGACCTTAGTTAGCGTAAAGACCCTCCTTAACGTATAAATTTAAAACTTTACTTTTCAGAAAAATATTTAATTTTTCTTGGTTTTTCAAAAAGGATCTTGTGAAGAATCTTGGACAGACAGCTGATTATAATACATGGAATTAGCAACCATTTTACCAAGCTGATCCAGTTTCTTGCTTTCTTGGAAAACGAAAATCCAAATAGGAAGGAACATTAGAAATTCGTGGAGTTCGTTCGCTTCAACTCAGCATTGACAACTTTGAATCAGATTGTGTAAACCTAATAGTTAACTCAAGATAGTATACAAGCAAATAAGTTAAAAGATTTGACATTTACTAGATTGATTAAAATAAGAATGAGATTAACTGCCCGAACAATCGTACTTCCTGCTTCATTAGGGCGAAAAGCGGATTATTAGACAAACAGCATTAACAGGACTTTCTTTCATCGTAGCCGATATCATTAGAAAATAGCAAAGCCCACTTCTTCAGGACATTCTTCAAATTAATTAGTCAAGGTCTGAATACCCACATTACATCTTTAACTACTTACACTGACTTCGTTTAATGTTTCTGTTATTTCTATACTTGTTGGACGCAAATACTTGTCACAGTTCTTCGCAGATACTTGTCACAGTTCTTCGATGTTGGATACTCTAATAACTAATAATTGAAGAGCTAGCTAAAAAAAAAAGGGTCAGCTCCATTTTTGAAATTTAAGGATTTGAGCAGAACGTTTTAAAATTTGAGTTTTTAAATTTCATGATTTATATCTTGCTCGAAAATTTTGCATGCCTTTGAGCCGTCCGCATTTTTGTGCCACCAAAGTAAAAGAAGATAATAGATAAGCCAGTGATTCGCAAGCTGTGCATAGTGGTTTTCTGCGGAGCCGTGTAGTTTTCAGAGGCTCGACAACATTTTGCAATAACCATGCAAATAAATTAGACACGTTTTAACAGTGAAACTTGTGAAATGTTGGACGCATTAAACCAGAAATAATTACTGCAAGTTCACAAGTTGAACTTGGTTTCGTTAAATATGGTCAGTCACACACTCACTTAGGGATGGGCGTTCGTTCGAAGGTCTTACTTCAAAAAAATGAAAAAGCGCCTTGAATAAAACAAGTATCGGAAACATCGAAATGAATTCCATTGAAAGGATCATCGGGACATTCGTTGAACTCGACAACCTTGGCATTGTCTTTATCGCCAGTGAAATAAAATTTCTGGTTCAACAAAAACGTTACATCAAGCGTAATAAACATTTTGTTACAAAGGAAAACAAAAATGATTCAATTCAACTACTTCCTTTCGGTAATAGTTTTAAAACTATATATAAGTAAATGTTTCAGTAGTAGGAACAATGTCGCGACACCATAGGAAATGCATCGCGATTCCCCCCACACAACGAAATTGTGAGTCCATGCGTTAGATTTCAGAGATATTTCGCCACTAAACAAAGGATCGTCATTCGAAAATATAAATCAAGGTGAAAGCCGAAGCGATTTGACTTTTCCTACTAATAGTACTAACAGCCCTTTGCAGCCTGAATAATGGCCAGATGCTGAGCCTAATTATCGCGTGCAACCAGATAATACCACCAAAGCTAGGACTAACGGCATGGGTTTAAACCACATGAAGCATAAACGTGATTTACAAGATAACTCGCACTTATTCGGACCAGAAACCAAAATTGTTATGCAAACAGTGCAAATAATAGAAGATTTAACTTCATAACTGCGTCAAATGATACAAACAAAAAGTATTTTCTTCCTTTTTTATAATAGACTAAATACAAACTTAAATTAGAACTAGCTGCATTGGTTTCAGTTACATGAATTACGAGATACGGTATTCTTAAATTTGAAACCACAGATTAAAAATAAGATTCAAAGGATGTGAAAGTCCAAATAATTCATACACGAACTTATTTCCGACTACATTAGACATTAAATACTTGCACCAAGACAATTAAAAGTTAAGTAAATTATTCCGGCTTTAATTATATGACTGGCATTATTATTTAACGAGAAATTTCATCATTAAATGAATAATAACAGCTAAGTATTGATCAGATTTCGTCCGAAATCGAATAAACTCAAATTATATTACTACAGAGTATTCGGACAGTCCTCCGACGCAGATGCTCATCTTTAAGAGACTAGGAGAAATTGAATTCATCCAATACCTTTAAAGGGAGGAGGGGAGGGGATAAGACATCAAGAGAATTTAAACGCACAAATAATTATGTCACTCACTAAAATCATTCATACAAGCTGCACGTATTTTGCATATTATTACAGCAACAGCATTTCGAGAAACAATTTTAAGCGCAGTCTTGTCCTTTATTAGTTATACAGATATTTCACTGCCGAAATACTCCTTTTTCTCATATTCAACGGAATAATACAGCCGAATGTTCTCAATAAATATGCCTTTTAAAGGCCTAAAAGACAGTTGCCCCGACTATTTACGTCTTAGCAGCAAACTGTTATTCGTGTGAGAATTGAGAGATTTTGAGGGTCCAACTGTGGAATGCAGCAAAAGCTCTAGGCTAGGAATACTGAATTAGCTACAAACTACCAGAGTCACAAAAAATTTTAACCACTGTTATTTTTTGATAGCCATTTTAAATAAAAAGTATATAAGCAGCTCAAAAAAGTAAATAACCAATTCTCTGTTAGTAAGATAAGGGATTATGATACTCTACAAAAACCACAAAAAAAAGTTTAATGAATATATTTTTTTCATTTAAAGTTACAAGCATACGAAAAACGAAAATATTTTACGAATGTTTATGATTTTTAACAAATAAAAAACATATTGTCACCAATTTTGGCGACGGATACTTAATTTTTTAGTAGTCATTTTCAACTAAACGGTCACCCGATGTGGCGACTGACGACAGCTGATCAAAAGCTTAAGATGTATCATCGGTAATTAGTTTTTCCATCATCTACTAGCAATGTCATTTCTTAAAACGATTCAGGAGAGTCAAACGAAACTTGGTTCTTCCTTTTGTTGTTGTTTTTTTTTTTTTTTTTGAACTATACACTTAGCGTTAGGATTTTTAAGATAAGTTGAAGTTTAAAGCGTCATGCGACGGTATCTAATTTCAAGGTCACCTTTTTCAGGCTTTTATTTATTTATTTATTTATTTTTTTTTTTTTTTTTGACTGAAAATACCAAAAACAAAGCTTTTAATTACTTCAAACTAATATTTATATCTTCGCAGGGAAAAAATACAAAAATTACGAAATTTGGTTGCGAAATTTCCTGTACCTATATTAAACAATGAAAACCGTGGAGTGATCAGGCTCGTTATTTAGGGGGGCAGGTGGAGGGTCAGTTGCTACCCCCCCTGGCTTTGAGAAATCAATGTATTTACATATAAATGGGCGTGGTTTTTGATGTTTTCCGGTGAAATTACATTGTGCTTGGACCCTTTGTTCCCCCCCCCCCCGCCTGGAAAAACTTGAAATGACGTCCCTGGGAGTGATCTTAAAACAAATTAATAAGTCTTTCTACCAATGCAGCTTGCGATTTCGTGGTCATTTGTGGTCTTGTAAAATTTTAATTTATCACAGAATCACAACTAAATACATTTTAATGCCTCAATAATACATCAGTAAGCCATGTTCAAGATTTTGAGGAAAAACTCATTTCATAGCAATTACAAAAATTCACAACATCAAAAGCCAAAAACCTACAGTCGAACCTCCAAATATCGAAGTAGCAAATTGTCGGAAAAAAATTCGATATATAGAAATTTCGATATATAGAAAGGACCTCAGTTTTTTGAAAATTACTCCGGAAACATTGAAATTAAAGCAAAATTTCACACATGAAACTCCATTACTAATATATACGCTAATCATATTTGATGAAAATTAAGAATTAAAAATGAACTAATATGAAAAATTTAATGAATATTATACAAACTTCACAGCATCTCGGTTTTTTATGATAGTTGATAGTGTGCTTGCAGGAATACCAAATTTTGAAGAAATGTCTTTCTTTTTCATACCACTATCTACGTCCTTTAACAAATCCACTTTATCTGCAACACTAAGGCATTTTCTTTTTGACATTGTAAATCGAGAGGGAAAACAAAATCAAATTGAATTGGCACAGCACTAGTTAAAACAATTTTCGCTGAAACTAATCATGGAGAGAGAGGAATCACCATTAAACAAAAGGGGTAGATAGAAACTGGTTTTGCTACAGAACAGGTTGCATCCAAAATTCGAAAACGACGGGGGAGGGGATAATCCGGGAATTCCAGAATGGATAAACAACGTGTTTGTCCACTCCAGGGGTCCACACTTTATCTACAGCTGACAGTGGGGTTTGCAGTGACCTTTTCTGACCTTCCCTTTTCTCCTGACTTTCATCTTTCGTGAGGTAAAATGTCTAAAAGCGGAATAAAATCTCCAATTACGCTTCCAAAAAAATTCGATACATGGAGATTTTTTCGATATATAGAAACAGTTTTTCTATGTAATGAACATGTGAATTTGCTAGAAGTTCGATATATGGAAAATTTCGATATATGGAAGTTCGATATATGGAGGTTCGACTGTAGTTTCAACTAATGGGGCGAAATTCATTAGCTGAATCCAAATTTTCATTTCAAATTCAAAAATTGCGTCTAGTTGCTTGCAATGAAAACCGGAGATGGCGAGTGGCGAACCGGTTTCCACAGACGAACGGAATGACCAACGAAAAGAACGAAAAAAGACAAAGAACACATCGCGCAGGGGTCAGAAGAACAGCGCCGTAAGATTTGCATAATGGCTCGGAGACAATAGCTTTTTCTATTATTACTTCTTTCTCGAACTTTCTCCCCCGCCAGGCGGAGATCAAAGTCCAAAGCAAAGTCAGGGCGATTACGATGAATAAAAGAAGTTCTTTCGTTTTCGATCGCAGGTGTGTGATTAAGGAGGCTCAAGTCGCCTTGCGTTGGATAACTGTGCGCATACATTTTTTACGTCCCGCACTTTTCGAAGCTGTTCCTGAGAACAAAAAAAAGAAAGAAAGAAAAAAGAACTTATGGTCTTAAAAGTTTAAGGCTATGTTTTGTTCCACACGTAAATATCAAATCAGAAATTAGTGCATTAAATGGCTAGTTTTCTTTGGAGCTAAAACTTGTTTGCTAGAAAATGTGTGTGAGGGGCATCTTTTTATTTCAGTTTACAGTGCGCTATTTAAAAAATCACACATTAATACAAATAAAATGAAGTTTGAAAAATATTCTTTTTTATTTTTCAAAGGAAATAAGTAAAAACGAAGTAAATAAATAAATTCAGAGTAACTGCCACTTGTATAATATAACTATCTCCCAGAAAAGTAGTTTATTTATTTACTCGCAAAGTATATTTTATTCTGTCGTTCATTTATTAATTCAACTTCATTACTTTTTACATTAATTATTATTATTATTATTATTATTATTATTATTTTCATATTTTCCTTAAAAAATAATACGACACGTTTTTAACAATGAAACTTCTGAAATGTTGGACGCATTAAAGCAGAAATAATTACTGCAAGTTCACAAGTTGAACTTATTTTCGTTTAAATATGGTCAGTGACATACTCACTTAGGGATGGGCGTCCTTCGAAGGTCTTACTTCAAAAAAAAAAATAAAAAAGCGCCTTGAATAAAACAAGTATCGGACACACTGAAATGAATGCCATTGAAAGGATCATCGGGACATTCGTTGAACTCGACAACCTTGTCTTTATCGCAGTGAAATAAAATTTCTGGTTCAACAGAAACATTACATCAAGCGTAATTAACATTTTGTTACAAAGGAACACAAAAATTATTCAACTACTTCCTTTCGGTAATAGTTTTAAAACTATATATAAGTAAATATTTTAGTAGTAGGAACAATGTCGCGACACCATAGGAAATGCATGTCGCGATTTCCCCCACACAACCAAATTGTGAGTCCATGCGTTAGATTTCAGAGATATTTCGCCACTAAACAAAGGATTGTCATTCGAAAATATAAATCAAGGTGAAATGATGTTCACTTTTTTACTACAAATCTTCTATAACAGCTGAAATACCGGTTTATCAAAAAAAAAACTTATCACAAAATTGTCTCATCAAACATTGTTTCAGACCTTTTCATTCCAGCTATAATAACTGGTATTAATAACTCACAAAAAAATCTTAGAAAGTAAATGACTACATGAGCATTAACTAAATAACATCAACGGCTGAATTTCTTTAATGTGAAACCAGTAATACACCATCAAAAGTAAATGACTCTGCAAATAGAAAAAGTAGAAATAACATATTTATATATGCCTTTAATCAAATTAAGTAACGCCCAAACAAAATTATGCTGCCGCTGCTTTAATCATACGAAAAGTTCCGTTGTGTTAATGTCATTGGGTCTGCTCCAAGAAGCAAAATCTGTTGTAACTAATGAAAATTGCAACGTTAATACAGTTATGGGGCTTATTTACTACTCCATTTACACTCTGTTGAAATCAGCTTTGATAGTTTTAATGTAGTAAAATAAATAAAATTATACATAATGGTTAATCACGTTATTTAGTGCTCAATATTAAATTTTATTAACCTAGCTTTCGAGGGAAGAAATAGAAATATATTTTCAATTTTTTTACTAATCATCAAAAAGTCTTAAAGAAACAGCGAACAGATGGCGCTTTAGCTATTAGTTTTAGTTAAGTATTAAACTCAGCAAAATAAAGGCGTAAATAAATTGGGTTTTCGATTATTTCTGATACTTCTTGATGCAAGTATTTCTTTTACAGATTTGGGAAACATTGGCAGTAAAAGTTTACTTTGAGTTAATTTGTTCGAACGGCCTCTAGTTATAAGCGTTTGCTTCACGAACGCGGTAAGAACTGAAATCTAGCGCGCCACAGAATCTATAAGACTAATCAGTTCATCGGAGCTTAAAACGTGTACTGCAATTGCTTTTGTTATAGATTCTAACAAGCCTACAAATTTAGGCGTGGAATTTCTTCTGCAAAGGCACATATTGCATTCTTTTCTACACGGTTCTTAGAACATTTTCTATTTTTTTAATGATGTCTAAAAATTTTTGTTTTGATTTTGTTGCAGGAAAATTCGTCATGACAGTAACTAAATAACTATAAGCTCAATGACAATGAAGAAAAAAGTTGGAATAAACAAATATCAAAGCAAGTACTAAGGTTGTAACGGTTCTAGTACTGTTCTTCAAGTATGAAGAAAATTTTCTTCAGAAAAAAAAGTTAAAAGATCTGTTGATGAAAAAATTGAAACTGGAATGTATTTTCATGCATTTATTTTTTATTTTTATAAAAAAAAATATCCGAATAGTGACCAGATAAATAAGATTTAGTATCTACAAGATAAAAGAAAAAAAAAATATTTTAAAGTGTTTAATGTAAACATACCTCTCTAATAACAATTAGTACTTTCTGCTATGCAGCTCATAGCTTGGCATTGATATTTATGACATAGTCAAATCCCTATTTAAACCTGAAACCAAAAAAGTCCAGTTAGTACTTGTCAAGATATAAGCACATACAATTTGCAATATATCTGAATACAACATGTTCAATTTTAAGCTATGTGAAAGGGGATAATGATATCCTCTATTCAAAGAATTTATCGTGGATTCTCCATTACCAGTTTCAATACTGCTCAGAATCAATATTGTTCAATATTAATATTGAAAAATTTTCAATAATATTCTGAACTATAAGTGTTCAATATTGGAACTGATAAATTACAAAATTGTTTTATGTTGCAATACACCGCCAACTCTGTTATTCCATCCATAGACTGCAGTTTCATGTTTTTTAGCACTCGTCAGCATGGAATAGGAAAGTAACCGAGCTGAAAGCAGAAATCCTCTTATAAAAGCAAATAGAGTAAAAAAAAAAACTGGTAGCGAATGTGAAATTGGAACACCAGCGAGAGACCGCACATTAGTACGGTACAACTCGTAAATTTTAAGGCAGAGCTCGGTTCAGAATTGAGTTTCTACTTCATTTAAGTTGCATTCAATGTAGAAAACGTGATGATATGCTATGCCACTAGCATCCAAAATTTGGAAACTGGGTTGACGAAAATTACATTCTTTCGTGGACTAACGATTCCTAAGTTAATTTTACAGCAGATAAATGCGGCAAGTTGGGAGTAGATACATTCAGGTCTACTAAACACCCTTCTGGTATTTAAATGGACGACACGAAAATTCCTATTCACAACAGAATGTTATTTGCCCACTTCTACCAAAATTTGGAAGGGCAAGAATATATTCTTCCGTGGACCGATGACTCCAACGTTAGTTCTGCACAAGGCAACAACATTCCTGTTAACAGAGCAAGTTAGTAGTAGATATTTCCATGGCCACCAAACACTCTTCTGATACTGGAATGAATGGCGCAAAAACAATCAATTCGAAACTGAATGTTACGTGCCTATTTGCATGTAAAATTTTGAAACCGAGTTGACAAAAAATGCATTCTTCCGTAGACCGTATACAACAAATAATAATTCTGTTTTTAAGGCGAGTAGCGAGTATATGTTTTTAGGTCTTCCAAACGCCCTTTTAATGGACGACACGAAAGCATCCCATTCGAAACTGAAATAATAGAGCACTTAAGAATGAGACGAAAGAATTGCTGCTGTTTACCCATCCTAATTACGTCTTGGCAAATTATCACTTCGTTAAAAGCAGCAGCTCTTGAAATATTTTGCATGAATTTTTACGCGACTATGAAAATTATGTTTTAGGCGTTAAAACATATTCATCAAAGATTTCGAAATGAAGTAAATAAATAAACACAGCTTTCATTAGCAAACTTTTAGTGAACTTAGGAACTTGATTAAAGTTTGTCTAATTTCAAAGAGCTTTAATTTTGAATGGAAGTCAATAAACAGAAGTGACATATACGAAGCCGAAGCGCTTGATTTTGTTGGGGGAATGACATATTTTTAATAGCTTTTAACACGTGGGATTGAATAGTAACGAGGTAGGGTGAAACTAATGTTGCTTCTAGATTTTTTGAATATGGTTCTATTCCTCATTAAATAAATTATATAAACCAGAACGTTTTAGCAATGTTAGAAACATTTCCTTTTTTGGATCCCAACGATATATAGACTAGATATCCTAGTTGCCATTAAAAAAAGAAAAATAAAGAAATTTCAGGATTAATTGAAAAAACTTTATAACCACTATCAGTTTTTAAATTAAAAGTGCGTTTTGGTATTTTGTACTTGAGTAGGTAAAAAGCTATACTTCTATCCTTCCAACGTTTTAAAATTAATTTTATAATTATTTTTGATAAGTTTTATTTTATTTGCAGTAACTTCAAATGATGACGATAGCAGTGTAACGCATAGTGTAATGAATTGAAAGTAGGGTGAGTTCTGGTAAGTGCGTACCCTTTTTTTCAAAGTTCATATTCTCAAGGATGCTGCTCTGTTGAAAAATCTTGTACACTCACAATTTTTTTTTAGTTTTCTTTCCAGATCCTTTACTAAGATTTTCAAGCATATAATATGTCAAATAAACCATAAGCATAGGTTTTGTGACCTGGTTTATGACACCTATTCTAAGGTACGCACTTTCCCTACCTAGCGGGGTAAGTGCGTCCACCTTAAATTATGTGAATATGAGCAGGGAAAAACTTCTGGCACGTATTAAATATGTTAGGTAGTTGCCTTGGGATAATTCCTAATACTTGAGATCAGCACTTGCTTACATGGATGAAACGCAATTAGTGATATCCTACGTGTCTTGCGAACAACTGTGATTTGAAGATTGAGAGAGCTGTGTCTGTGATTCTTCCTCTGTCCTTTTAATAAGATCAAGTGAGCAAATGTAAGTTGTTCTTATTTAATAATAATCACTTATACTCTACATAGTTTATTTTGGTTTAATACATTAATCAGTCTGTGTTTAAGCCAGGGTTCGCACTTACCCCTTCTTAAATGTAAGATGAGACATGTGCGTCCAATAGCGTTGTTGTAAGTGCGTACCCCTGTGATTTTCTTTAATTCTATTTGTATGGTAGATCGGTAGGCGACCTGAGTGAACAATTCGGTTTTTTCTTTTTTTTTTTTTGAATAAATACGGTTTTAAAATATTTTTCTTATTAGAATCAGCAACAGTAAGAAAAAACACACAATAAAGAGCAAAAAAAAAAAAAAAAAAAGAAAATAATTGATCATGATATGATACTTGTACTTTTTTTTTCTTGTACATTGAAATAGTTTTTCACAAGGTGTTCTTAATTTTCTTAAATATAATTTATTCATTACTCCACCTTCGTTTTTTGAATCAGTTGGTTCCTTATTTAGTTTTTCACTTAATTTCATTGCTTCATTTGTCATTCTGGTTTAAATTAAGTATAGCTTATGATCGCTATTTTCAACGAAAAATTTACTAACTGATACCTAAAAGCCAATATATTTCAGAGGTAATGAAAAAAATGGAAAACTTATGCCACATTCAATGTAAATATAAATACTTGATGGAAATGACGTCGGATTTATAATCGGCTTATAAAAGAGTTATAAGCAAAATTAAAGGTTAATTACGAGAGTCGAACTTTTTACGTAATGGTACACACTTGCCTCATCATAATGGTACGCACTTACTCCGCATACTAGTACGCACATGCCTCATGATAGTGGTACGCACTTGCCCCATCATAATGGTACGCACTTACCCCCACCTTACTTTAAAGAAAGGGAAAGTGCGTACCGTCTTATAAACAAATTTTAATTAGAGTATTTGATCAAAATACCCCATGTATGTTATTAGTAGCTATTACTCAAAAGAAACAACTTGCATTTCTTGACTTCAATTGCTCGATATCACTACAAGAGAAACTGAAACAAAACCTTTTCAATCTTTACTTTAGAGTTTTTTTGAAGACATTTAAGTTGTCTCCGATTGTGTTTCGTCTGTTGAATCCAGGCCTGAATTCTACCTATTGAAATTATCATTAGACAGTTATCTAACATAGTCGATGTGTTGCAGAAGCCATTTCAGGACAGTGTTCATATAATTCCCAGTGGACGCACTTACCCCGTGGACGCACTTACCAGAACTCACCCTACATGTTAAGTGAGATGCAATTTTCCGTTGATCAAAAAAAAAAGAAGAAGAAGAAGAAAAAGGAAGACCTCCGCCCCCCCCCCCTCTTTTTTCGTTTTCCTTTTATATTTCAACTGAGATATCTTACTTTTCACAAATCTGACATCGGTTTTTGCACACATGTCCCTCTGTACACATTTCTCGACAAGAATATTTTACTTCAACTTCTTAAAAATCTATCAATGCAAATACAAAGTATTGTTTTTAATTTATGTAGTTATTTATTTATTTTATTCATTTTTTCATTTTTCAACATGAGGGTACGTTGTCTAAATCATAATCGCCAAACAATATCCAGAAGTGTATTACTTTCTACTGTAGTATAAAAAATTTGGCTTCATTGAACTTCAAATAATATGACAGACTTATAAGAAAGTTGAAAACTTTGGGAAATGAAATTAAAATCTACGATCATTGTATTGATCCGAAATTACAATTTCGAAATCCGAAGTATGCTTTCACACCACCACATCCCATTAATTTCTAGTTCCAGTTTAATGCACTCTAATTCAATTGCACATCATCGTTGCAAAGACTTTGCAAAAAAATAAGAAATAAATAAGTTCGTATCTCTTAAAAGATGCATTGGAAAAATTCTCAAAACCCAAATTTCGATAAAAGAATTTGAAACAAACGAACAAATAGTCGAAGATCAATCGAAGAGACGACCTGGAAACATTAGCAGCGTGACCGTGACAGTTTATCACAAAATCGATTGAAAAATAGATTTCTGAAACTTGGAGAAAAAACGAAACTTTTGAAAATTTTTCGGGAACGACTCCTTGGCGGAAAGGAAGCATATACGCGTCCAACGTTACTCTGGAAAGATCATTTATCAAAACCAGTTTCTTATGAATTAGGAACTTCGTTTTAGTTTTCTTCAGCGGGTAGAGCTCTTCTGAAATCGTTTGAATTTCAAGTGCACTTTTAAAAAAAATGTGGATGGATCATGAATGCGGTTAGTAATGCAGTTAGTTCATATTGTCATAATTTCAAACTAAATGTTTTGAGACATCAACAATATCAATAGGGTATAGGTCTAGAAACTCTCGTATGAGCGCCTCCGCCTTTTTTTCTTAAGTACTTAATTTTTAAAACAGGAAAAACAGCCTAACTTTCTGATAATCAACCCCGCTCCCCGCTACTGCACCTTTGCATCTTTAATGAAAACTTTAATAAGTGAATATAAAGTCAAAAACTTGGATGCAGTATTATGTTTTATGAAATTTACAATGGAAAAATGATATTCGAAAGTAATTTTCGGTAGAAATCCTTTTTGTGATCGTATTTTCATGAAGGATCCGCTTTTCAGATGTACCTACACTGCTAAAACTACAGGTTGCACAAGGCACCTTTAAGGGTGAAAAGTTGAAGCACCTTCTGCACCCCTTGAGAGGTGCCACTTGACTTCCTATAGCACCCTTGAAGGTGGGATTTGGCTCCATGTGGCACCCTATAGGTGACTTATGGCATCCCATGGGTGGAACATGGCACCCGAAGGAGCCAAAGTGCACCTTCAAGGGTGCCATAGGGCGTCCAGTGTCACCCCTCAGGGGGGTTCCGCTGGTGCAACAACGTTTCACGCTTCAAGGTGCCTTGTGCAACCAGTAGTTTTAAGAGTGTACATTTCTATGAAAACTTATGTTTTGAGTTGGAGGTAAAGCTCTAGATAAGCGGTCGCCAATTGCCATCGGAGGACCATTTAATTGAAAATGGTTACCAAAGAATGAAGTCCCAGTCGCCAAAAGTGGCAACCGTTGTTCGACTTTGAAGTCAATTTACATATTGCCAATTCAGAATTTCCTGAAAAAGTAATTATGTCGGACAGCAGAAATTTTCTGAATAATAAATAAAAGAGTAAATGCGTGAGTCCTCAAATTTGCTTTCATTTAGTTAGATTACGTACATTTGTATTACAATTAATTATTTGTAAGATATTTCCTTTTTTTGAATGCTTATATTTTTATATTAAAAAATTATCCATTGAAATTCTGCTTGCTTTTGTTGTAGAGTATCAACATATATATTTTTTTAAATATTAGGAATCAACGAATGTTGTTTAATTTTTGAGCTGCGTTCATGCTTTATTTCAAGATGGCGACCAAAGGTGCAAAAATAGCCACCATTTTTTAAGATTCTGCTCGCCACTGGCTACTATTCAGATTTTCTAGTCTGGAGCTTTAGTTGGAGGGCAATATTTTTGCAAAGAGCTTTAGTGATGACGTTCGTGAAACCAGTTGCTACAGAAGATAATTTTATTTTGTGAACTGCAAGTTCTGGGCTCCTAAAAGGTCCTCAAATAAATAATTCAAATGTATCATTACTTGATATTCCTATACTTCAAGCGTGTCGAGAACATTCTAAAAATAAATTATTCAATGAAAACGCAAATATGAAGTTTCATTTATCAACATTTGCTTTTAAAAATTACAATGCAAAAAAGAGTTCTTCTAAATAACCACCAGTAATGAAGTAAAAAAAGAAATGCTCACAGTCAAAGAACATGCACGACAGAGATCACAATTTACTTTTTTAAAAGTATTTTTAGATTTCAATTTTAAAAGCAAAATATCATGATGCAAACGAAATGAACTTTGCAGATGTACTTTAAACTTTATAGATCAACTAGAAAAAGTAGAAAATAGCCAACCTGAAGTATCACGTGACAGCAAATAGATCAGCGATGGGGGCGAACCAATGACACGCGACCCCATTTTTGTGGGACATACATTATGCATTTCCAGGACTGTCGACGGTGGCAAAAAATTGAATAATTCAAAAATATTTAAAATTCTGACACATTAAAATTACCTTCACATATTTTTGTATCACGTTTTTGGCAAATGTCGCATTTTGAATTTTATACTTATCACATATTCTTTGTGAAAAAAAATATCAATTTTCTTTTTTTTTTAGTTGCATTTTTATTTGCTAAAAGCATTGGCACATCGTATGCTTTTCTTTCGCGCTTGAACACGTAACAGCATTTAAACAGCGAGATACATATGTGTGTACACTCACATACGTGGTGACTTGCGTAAAGCTCTGCGTTAGCTGTCAACAGCCCCCATTTGATTGGCTACCGTTCGTCGAAAAAGGCTACTAAAAAATTAAGTACCAGTCGCCAGAAGTGGAGACCACGTTTCTTTATTTGTTAAAAATCACACATTTGCAAAATATTTCCTTTTGTTGTATGATTGTATCTTTAAATTTAAAAAATATGTTCATTGAACATTTGTTTATTGTTTTTGCAGAGTATTGTCACATCTCATATTACTAACAGAGAATACGTTATTTACTTTTTTGCGCTGTGGTATATACTTTTTCCAAAATGGTAACCAAAAGTGCAAAAGTAGCTACCCTTTTTGGAGACTGGTAGGCAGTGGCTACTGTTTAGAATTCCTAGTCTAGAGTCATTTACAAGTCGTTTTCTTAGAGATAAATATAGTTTGTAACTTCCTTAAAAAAGAAATAATAATCATTTAATTCTCTTTTTCAAAAGAACTTTCACACATTTTAGCTTCCAATTCCTCAAATTGAATTAAGAAAAAAATGTTATCAAAATTTTATTTTAGAAGCGAAAGCCAAGAGAGCAACTTTTTTTAATAACACTTACTTTCGTATTTCTTTTTTAAAACTACCCACCATTTATCGATGTTCGAAACCAACTTAAATTAAAAGATTACTTTTTTTTACCGAGCATTTCGTTCACTTTTTTTAAAAATAAGAACTTCACTTTTTTGCGCTGTTTTATCATTGTTCTTCATTTGTGATATTTATGATTTCGAAGCTAGATTTAGAAGCAATATTAATAAAAAAGAAAGAAAGAAAGAGAAATAAACAACGACCACTCAAAACATAACTTGATCAATAATTTCTCTCGTAACAAATAAACCCAATAATTCAACAATGTAAGAATTTAATTAGTACTTAAAAATGTATTCATAATATTGAAGATCAATTGAGGTGCTTTCTTCGAAATTCAAATAAAAACATCAAGAAGTTTTAAAGAGATACATGGCATTGGGAAAGATTCTTACAAAAAGTAATTGAATACATTAACATGAAGTATTTAGTTAATACTTAGAAGAAGTGCTACAAAAAAGTTTCATTTCACATTTTATTTTAATCGCAGTATTTTGTAAGATTAACTGTTTCGAGAAGGTCTGCAACGACGAAATTTCATCTTGACATTTTATTAATTATATTTAAAATGCTAAAGAAAAATGCTAAAATTAAAAGTGTCTCGTGTAAATTTTTCTTCATTAAGTTTCTCATAAATAAATATAGGTTTTGTTATATTAATAACGAGCAGCATGTGACTAGATGTAAAATTCCCTTTTTACGTAATTCACCTCTTTTGGCCCAAACTACCGTCTTTGGAGACGGTTTGGATTATTTTGACCAATTTCTACAACTTTGCAGATCAGATGCAGTTGGGGGGGGGGGGGGGGCAAAAGCACCTTCCAAACGCATTGTTTTTTACATAATCGCCAATCTTAATCCAGTAATTTGTACTCATGCAAGAACTGAATTTAAAATAAAAGGCTTCAGAAGGTAATTTTGGAATCTGGTATATGTAGCTCACTGGTAGATAATAAATCTATTTAGATCTATCTCCTTTACTTGTCTCTGTTATTCGTCTATCTTTATAGTTACCTATATCTCTATATTTAGTAGCCATAATTTATCAATCTATAGCTTTTATTAATTTCAAGAAAGCATTTTCGGTACTTAAACAGCTTTTAACCCCGTACCTACCTATCTCTGTGATTGTCTATCTACGTATCTCTATAAGCTTGAAAATCAAGTACAGAACCGCTAGATACACAACATACTCGCAACTCAACAATTTACATTTGTTTCTAACCCTGAACTAAATTTTTGGAAAAGATTTCATTGTTACAGCCTCTTGACTATTAGAAGGCTAGAAAAGTTGATTTTTGCTATTGACAACAATGCACCAACTAACCCAACAAATCATTTATGTTTTATTGGATAAAAAGATGCTAAAAATCGTAAAATGGCTATCTTAGCTACAATAAGAGGATTTTTGCCTCCGGCTCGATCATTGGCTATTCCTAACTGAGGAGCCCATAATAAGGGCGAAACTGCAGTCTTAGGATGCTATGATCGAGTTGTGGGTGCATTTGCTACAGTTCTGCCTCAGCCCTGGCTTACGGGCGGTAACTCATTGCACATTACCCAGCTTTTGCCTTCAAATTTCGAGTTGAGCCGCACCATAGTTTGCGGACGCTCGCTGGTAAGATAAATTCACTTTATCTACCAGTTTGTTGGCTATCTTAGCTACAATAAGAGGATTTTTGCCTCCGGCTCGATCATTGGCTATTCCTAACTGAGGAGCCCATAATAAGGGCGAAACTGCAGTCTTAGGATGCTATGATCGAGTTGTGGGTGCATTTGCTACATTAAGTAAAATGTTTCTCATTCCATTTCGCAGCCATAAGTATTAACGTTGAGTAATAAAAACTGGACTAGTTCTAAAAAGTATAAAGAAAGGTGAATAAATATAAGAAAATGCGTAAATATATATTAAAATATGAAATTTAAATATTATACAATTGCTTTCGGATGCGGAGAAAATGGGGGGAGGGGAGAGGGATCCGAAAATGTGGTGCATTTTCAGGTGGGGGTCTGTGATGGCTCTTGGTTTGAGAATCTCTGTTCTATCTGATAAAACACCGAAGCACTATCAATGTAAGTCAGTAATTCAACTAAGGAGGTACAAAAACCTGTTTGAGCTAGACGGGCTACGTTATGTTTCTAAAAACTTCTTAAACATGCTCGACTAACTGATAAATATTTATCAAAACTTACAATACATTAAAAATTATACGTACAACATGAATTAAAGAATAAATAATGCAACGCTAAACGTTCCTACGAATTATAACATTCTTCAGAATAGCTTATTCTAAACTTAAAGTAAAACTTTTTTTAAATCGTTGCCATACGCGCGGGAGTATCATGCAATAATAATTAAATTGTCAAGGCTTTACTGTAGCTCACAGCGAGAACTTCCAATAACTTTTCATATGTAATGGATAAAAACAATATTTTCTAGTCACAGTTTCGACATTTTTGTCTCAGAAGCATTTGCTTAAAAGAACTTTTCATATTTTTTATTCCCTCCAACTCATGTAAAAGCGGAAGATTTGAAAAAAAAAAAAAAAAACTCTCACAGTAAATATAGCATCCGATTTTTTACAATGCACTCTTGTCCATGTGTGAGTGAAGAAAAAAGGATGTATTTTTTTTTTCATTTCCTGTTTTTCACCAAAATAAAGCGAATGAATAGTTTGTAACTTTTCTATTCCTAGAACCCAAAGCAATGGGAGAGAACACACCGAATCCCACAACGCACAAGTCATAAATCACTGGGTATGAATAGAAAATCGGCAATTATGTTTTTGCTGTCTGCAGGTCTTGCACCTCACAATGTAAAGTTCTGTTTTACAGAAAGACACGGAATTATTTCCAGAGTAATGCGCTGACGAGCGGCTTTAAGTTTCCACAATGGTTGAGCATGAGCGAAGCATATTTTATTTTTTGAGTTCCTATTAGAAAAAAAAAAGTTTTTAAGCTGCGATGTCACTTATCTTCTAAATACTTCACCTGTTTCACATTAGTCACACATTTAAGGCGAAACTTTTGTCCCAAATTAGTTGCTATATTTGAACACTTATGTACTTTATATTGAAGCCGATGATTTTGATTATATTTTTTTTAAAAATTAGATATTTTAAGGCGCTACGCTAGTAATTTACAGCATTTACTTATTTACTTATCAAGCATTTCCCTCTTAAATCAGTATCAAATTAATTCAAAAAAAAATAAAAGGCTCGCACTCTCAAGAAACACCCCATTTTGCAACTATCGTAATTGCAAAACGGAAGAGCAGTTGAACAACTCTTATTTTTCTCCCATTCATCGCATGAAGCTATTTTCTAGCTAATGAATCATGACCAAACTGATTTTAAGATCACCATACGTCCCGTTTATAACGGGACAGTCCCGTTTTTAGAAAGGCCGTCTCGTTGTCGAAATGTCCCGTTTTTTGAAAGGAAGTAACTTAGAGGAGAAAGTTAACTTGTAGAGATGGCATTCTAAAAAAAAGTAAGCGACTCAATCACTTGCGATAATTTGAATCACGATAACTTTCTTGAATCGTCATAATTGTTGAATGCATTTCATATTTGTCGGGCACCGATGCACCCTTATAATAAGTTTTCTTTCATGAATAAAAAAATACATTGCTTAACGCATGAGTATTATAGTACCAAAATAATTATATAGAAATTAATTGTTATTTGGAATGAACACTTAATACACAAAAGCCCGTTTGTAACTTCAGAAGAAAAAAAAGATCGCATTTATTATTTATTTTTACTTGTTTATTTCTAGTTCATGTATTATTAAATACAAATCATGCGGGCACTTATTTGTTTGCTTTTCCTTTTTAAAATTATCAGTTTCGTTTTGAGGAGAAAAAATCTATTCAAAAGCTGAGCGTGGCTTAAAACTCTACAAAATTCGCAATTTGGAAAGTAATTGGATACTGATTCAAAATAGAAAGCAGAGAATACTTAAACCTTTTAAGAAAATGTTGTTATTATTGATATTTCGTCACCCTGAAATCCTAAGATATATTTACAAAGAATCATAACGTCATCAGTACCAATAATCAGTACAAAAGTACTTAGCACCTAATTTGGGATGGAGGAAGCAAGCAATACATTTTATTTAGAATTGCACCTTTCAACCAAAATTTAATTAACAATTTGAACCATCTGAAGAGTCGTAATTGTTCTCTCATTTTGCACTGTAGCCAAATAAACAAGTAGTAACTTTTCAAAAAAGTTGAAGCATATTTTTTTTAAAAAAGTTACGTTTCAATACAATCCTTCTCTTAAAATTTATGTTCCTGATTTATTTGCAGCTGTTTTTACAAAACCTTCAATTACTCGAAACTCTTGAAGGATGAGAGTTAAGCCACTCTAATTCCAACCAAACAAATGTTTTCTGCGACAAAAAAGGAAAAAAAAAGAGCACATGTTTAAAATTTAACAAGAAAATCCATATTGGATAATATTTTCTCTTCCAGAAAATGGGGGGAATCTAGCCTCAAAATAAAAATAACAGTCGTCCGCAGAATGTAAACATGGCATTTGGCATCAACAAAACAAGACAGACTTGAGTCGTGACAAAAGGACGCAACTTTTTCATTCACATTCCGTATCGACTCGTAAAAAAGCGTGGAAGTAACTATGTTCCAAGTTTTACTTCCTTGGGGGAAAAAGAGAGCGCTTGAAGAACCAGGAAAAAAAAACAAAAACAAGAGAATCGGAATCGTAAAATGTGAAGAAGTTCTGATGAGCGATGTTAGATTGATTCTTTCCGTGCCTCCTTTTATGTAATCTTTTCGTTTCATTTTCAATACATTTACGAGAAACTTGACTTATCGATTGAGAAACAGTTTTTATTATTATTTTCGTAATTTAACGTTGAAGTGAATAAATATAAAAACCAAAACGGAAGAATAAGTGCGAATTGGAAACATAATCTAAAGAATGCAATGCGAAATCTGACAAGAGGTTCTGTTGAATCTGACTACATAAATTTAAATATGAAAACAAAAAATTCGGAGTCGGTCTTCAGCGATGAAAAAGGGAAAAGAAAAAGAAGAGCAACTCTGGAATTGCTTAGAGAGTCTACAAGAAAAAGGTACGGCCAAACCTCGTTAATTCGAACACGCTTAAAAAGAATTACTGCAAAGACGACCTACAGTTCCGATCCCCGCCCTCCTGGTTGCTGTTAATTTCTCCTCGGATAAGACGAACTACGCGAAAGACGAAATGCTTTTTAAAGGTGCTTTGGAGGTTGTTTTAACCAGGGCTGCGGAGTCGGAGTCGGAGTCGAAGAGTCGGAGTCGGACTGATTTTGGACCAAAGGAGTCGGAGTCGGAGTCGCTGAAAAACATGTCGACTCCGACTCCGACCACCTCCGATTTGGATGAAATTTTATGGAGGTGAAAACATATCTTTGAAACTAACAGATACAAATTTTCAGCGTCCAATATCCAAATCCTTAGCATCTAGGATCATTACAAAGTGCTTCAAATGGCGGGTCTTTGCAGCAAAAATGCAATGTGTTAAAATAAAGTCTGGCCATTTAACAAGAAAAGGATTAGTTTTGTACGGAGTCAAATGACAAAAGCGGCACTTGTTTTTTGCTCTGGAGAAAATTGACTTTTTGGGAGGTCACAGTGACCTCCGAGAATTGAGGTGAATGTGGTGAAATTACCTGCGAGAATTCTTGAGAAGATTGAACTTTTTGAGAGGTCACAATGACCTCTCATGACCTCCGACTGGGATACCCCAGCTTGCTATCCGCCCCCCTAAAGTGAGTCCTGGCGACGACCATGAATAAAAATGAAACTTTTAAAAATGGACTTAATATTTCAACCTTTGTTTAGGGTTTTTCCCTCTTCATATTTGGGTAAAAAAAAATAATTAAAAAAAGAGCAGGAGTCGGGAGTCGGAGTCGGAGTCGGAAGTTTTAAAATCCCGGAGTCGGAGTCGGAGTCGACCATTTTTCCTCCGACTCCGCAGCCCTGGTTTTAACGACGAGGTTCGACTGTATTTGGCGAAGAACAAGAGATAATTTTATAAGAACAACTTTATACTCGAGGTCAGCAATACCAAAACTAAGTCTCGACAAGTGGTCATGCCATGTCAGACCAGTTGGAAACTAGGGGCCCGGCTGTTTAAGGCCCCGGCTCGGATTCAGTGCAGCGTAATTTTTAAAGGTATTATGGGGGAAGGGGGTCCGGAGATCAAACTGACAAGGGGCCCGTCATGGCTCTCGACGGCCCTGGCAAAACTAAGTCCTTAGTCCCTATTCAAACCTTGATACATAAGTAGAAACTTAAAATTTTCTTGTAATTGTAAAATGTAAAACATTGAATAAAAAGTACTGTAAACAACTATCATTCCTGGATGGTGGATGAGAAGGGTAGGGCGCAACACAAACTGCAGCCACCTCTTCGAGGTTGGTCCAGGGTTGTTACTGTTATTTTATATGACGGTCATGATATGTGGAGATAGGGGTTAGAGTAGTAGCTCTTTTGCCTAGTTTCATTGAAGCATTTCAGAAGCTGACCCGTGCGAAGTATACGCATTTGACAGAAAGAAAACAAAAACCCGTTTCTAATTTTATTTTTTTAATTAAGTTTTTGAATAACAACAAAATTGTGAATTGTTTTTCGCCGATAACGATGAAAAAATCTTTAAAATAATGTCTCAGTTTTAAAGCTTGGTAAATTATTCTAAAATCTTGGTATACACCCCCCTCCCTCTCCGTCCCTTGAAAAAAAAATCACCTTTGAAGAATAATACATATGATGATGGAAAGTTGGATTACAGAAAAATCTGCTACAGAAAAAAAAAACAATTAAAAAATTTTTCGGCACAGATTCGAACTCAAACCTTTCTCATTATAAGAAAAACGCTCTACAGACCACGCCACTGCGTCTTAATTTTCGAGTGCTTTCCATTTCAATAATGTGTCATATAAAAAACTGAAGAAAAAAAATTATGGCAAGAAAAAAAGACCGGCACGAAAAAGCAATAAAATGATGGGTAAATCATGGAATTTGGTGCAGCAATAAGGCAGATTTGGCGTGTAAAGAGAAAACAGGACAAAGAAATAATATATAAGATTGAATTTCCAGGGAAGAGCTGCATACTGCACATTCATTACAAAACATGTAATCTAGAATATTTTAAAATAAAATAAGTTACAGTTAAAAATCATGCAAAATCTTGGGTTGAAAATACATACGATTGAGCCTACATTAGAACGAAAATAAGCAATTAATTTACCCTCCATTAGATAAATTTACTTGGAGTGTCATTTCATGTGCGCCTAATATTTTTAATAAGTGCTATTGTTTAAAAGAGTGCTTGTGCGACGCAAAACGCATGATAAAAGGGCGACAGAACGGGTTTTGTTCAATAGAGCGTGAAATTAATTTCGTTACTTTACTTGGCGCTTGTTTTTCAGAAAAGTTTTAAAAGTTTTCTTCTAAAAAACAATACTTCACACTTCAAAGACTACACGGGTATCAGATGGCACAACAAAAATGCTTTTATTAAACTCGCAAACAAACTCTTGGAGTATTCATAAAAGAAAACATTTTTGTTGTTAATTTATTTAAAATAATACATTTAGGAATTGCAATTAAGGAGCGTTAACAGAGTAAAATCTTGAAATTTTTAAATTGTTGCTCGCTCTTAATATAAGGATTGGAATTAATTTTCGAAAAATCAAATGCTTTAGCTTGCAACAAAAAGGAAAAGCAGAAAACGAATGTAAAAGAAACAGTAAAACAAGTAAACATTGCGGTAACAAGAAAAAAAAATAGTTTTAACATAAGCTTTTACGACCAAGTCAGAGGTAAAAGTTTATTTTGTATGCTACCAAGATTATTATTAATTTACATTTGTTAATTACTATTCTTTTACGCACAGTTGATTTTTCCATGACACTAACGGCTGTTGCAAAAAGTAGAAACTAAGAAATTGCAACAGGCAGAAAAATTAACGAATACATTTACAAAATTAACGAATACGTAAACAACTTTTAGATTTATTTCTTCGTCAAGCAAATAACATTCTAGATTTAACATGCACTCAATGCTAAATACGATAACTTTGCGTAAAATGAGCCTCTTGGTTTTAAAAACATTGTTTTTCACAAAAGAATGGCAAAAAAAGAACGAGTTAGCTTAACAATGAAATACGAAGATTAAAATTTGCAACACTATGTTTGAAATTACAATATAGGATTTAGCGCTAACATTATCAAGTTTTTTCCTTTTCTGATAACAAAATGGTATTTACTTACATTTGTATGTTGTTATTTGTTCACTTCTGAAACTGCATTTTATTTTACATCAAATGTACACCTGAATATTTGACTGCAAAGCTTCATAAAAGATGAATGAAGAAAGAATAACACAGGGAAGAGAAGTGTATTGAAGAAAATAAAATGAAAAAACTCGACGGTCCGCAAAGTCAAAATGTCTGATATCCAGAAAAGTATGTTTCGATGATGAAAGTAAACATTATTTGAATGGGAATATCGAAAAACAAAAAGGTAAGTTTTTTTAAAAATTCTGTGTAGAAAAAACTGTTGTTTATTAAAATCATAATAAAAATTTATCTGACTAAATTCTTTTATATTTCTACGTCTTCTTTCACCAGCTAAAATTAAACTTCTTGGATAGAACTTTTTCCTTTTTCAGAAAAAGGAAAATTAATGATAGAAAAAACGAGAAAAAGGTTTCATAAAGAAAAGCAGAAAGAAATTCCACTGATAACGTAGTACAAAAACAGCTATAAGCTGCGCATGCACAGTTGTGTCTTCAGTTGGCGTGGAAACTATTTTGTAATTTTAAAATGATTTAAGCGTTCAAACACGACAAAAATGCTGGTAAATAAATAACTGAAAACGAAAACCAATAATACGGAATTACACTAATTTAGGGGTCAGGAAGGTAAAGTTAGGATTTGTTTAAATCTTTTATTATTTTTTCCCGTTTGTTTTCAACCATAACTTTAATAAAGTTAAGCACAGTAGTAAAATATATCTGTCGTTGCCTATCTTTATTAATTATATAGAGTGAAGAGAAAAGTATTACCGCGTTTTTACACGCAATCAGAGTATTCTTCGGTTGAATTGCACGTAATATAAAATAATACAAATCACGGTAAAATTTAAAATAAACTACTAATAAAGACTTAATAGCAGGGTTGGGTTTTTGACGTCAAAAACCAGTTTTTGACATGACACGTCGAAAACCTGTCAAAAACCCGTCGAAAACCTGTCAAAAACGTCGAAAACCTGTCGAAAACGTCAAAAACCTGTCTAAAACTCAAATACAGTGGTTAATGAGATTTCTTATAAACGTATAAGGTTTCTCATCCTAAAAAATATTAAATAAAATTTATGCATCTTATCAATCAAGTTTAATGAACATTAAACTAATAAATTTAATGAAAATTATTTCTCATTCTTTTAAACTAACTTGTTTTGCCGTGAAAAAAGTTAAATACTAAAACTTAAATCCAGCTTTTAAAGTAGTTTTGTTTAAATGTTTACATAACTATCAATTAGTTATCTTATCAATCAAGTTTAATAAAAATTAAATTAATAAATTTAATGAAAATTAATTTTCATTCTTTTAAATTAACTTATTATGCCGTGAAAAAAGTTACAAATATTAAAACTTACATCCAGTTTTTAATGCAGTTTTGTTTAAATGTTTAAAAAAAAACTATCAATTAGTTATCTCATCAGTCAAGTTTAATAAAAATTAAATTAATAAATTTAATGAAAATTAATTCTCATTCTTTTAAATTAACTTGTTATGCCATGAAAAAAGTTAAAAACATTAAAAGTTAAATCCAGTTTTTAAAGTAGTTTTGTTTAAATGTTTTAATGACTATTAATTAGCTATTTTATCAATCTAAAAATCTTTAAATCATTACTTTAACATTTTCGCTACCAAGGGGACATACACTGCTCGACATTGAAAATGCAACACCAAGAAGGAGTGGTCAGAAATTCATGCAAATTTTACCGTAGACGCACGTCACTGAGTTATGCAAATGATATGAAATGCGCAGCTCTCCGACGCACGTGAAGTAAGATATAAGAGAATGAAGTTGAAAAGTGGGCTATGTTCATGTTGGTTTTTCTGCCAGACTAAATTATCGGAGAAATTTGGTTTTTGTCTCGAAGGATACGTGTGATAGGGGGAAATGCCACGCCGTCCTCAACGAAGACACTTCCAGCATATAGACGACTTTACAAGGGGTATGGTGATCAGACTGAGAAGGGGAGGTTGGTCCATACGTCAAATTGCAGCTGATACCCACATGGATGCAAGCACTGTGCATCGACTGTATCGGAGATGGTTGGAAAGAGGAAATGTAGCCACATTGAGGGGTGCAGGTGCAGCCAGAGTGACGTCAGACCGCTTGGATCGACGGATTCACCGACAAGCTGTGGCGGACCCGCAAGTCACTTGTACGTCGATTCTGCAGCACGTGCAAGGTACCCTGGATGTTCCTGTGTCGACCAGAACCATTTCCCGTCGACTGGTTGCACGTGGCCTGCAATCACGGCGCCCGCTAAGAAGACTGCCATTGACCTCACAGCACTGACTTCAACGTTTGGAATGGTGCCGGACCAGAGCGACGTGGATGGCAGAATGGCAAACCGTAGTGTTCTCAGATGAATCCCGCTTCTGTTTGTCCAGTGATAGTCATCGCATACGTGTGTGGCGTCGACGTGGAGAAAGATCGAATCCGGCAGTACCTGTGGAACGCCCCACAGCGCAACAACGTGGCATAATAGTTTGGGGCGCTATTGCATACAATTCCGTATCACCTCTAGTTCGTATTCGGGGCACTATGACGGCCCAACGATATGTAGATAATGTACTGCGGCCGGTGGCAATCCCTTACCTTCAGGGTCTGCCAAATGCAATTTTTCAACAGGATAACGCCCGGCCTCACAGTGCTCGAATCAGCCAACATGCTCTACGAGGTGTACAGATGCTTTCCTGGCCACCATACTCTCCTGACTTGTCACCAATCGAACATGTGTGGGACGTGATTGGACGCCGTTTGCAGAACCTGTCACTGCCTCGTTCAGAGGACGAACTGTGGCAAATGGTTGAAAGGGAATGGAGTGCCATCCCTCAGGACACCATCCGCAGGCTTCTTGACTCCATGCCTAGACGTGTTTCTTCGTGCATCGCTGTCCGCGGTGGTCCTACTTCTTACTGAGCCGATGGACGCCGTCCTCGCTCTAAATTTTGCTTATTTATTTTGAAATAAATATCACTTATTGTTCCATGCTGTCTCTGTCTTCTTACCAAATTTCATCAATTCCTGACCACTCCTTCTTGGTGTTGCATTTTCAATGTCGAGCAGTGTATATGTCCCGCAGTTTCAAATGACACTATGGGCTAAATATGCTGTGTATTATTGTGAATGCATGTCCCGCTGGTATTCCTTGATATCACTGACAATTCAGTGTAATTTTCTTCCTTTTTCAGAATTTTAACAATATTTGCAATATAACTGATATGTATTTAAGTACTTATTTTATTTTTTTTTCTCAGAAAAAAATGGCAGTGAAAGGGTTAAAGTGATTTTTTTTTTTATTTTGAGTAAAAGCAAAGCTAAATTAATTAGTACTCGGTGTACAAATCTGCTAAATATTTTTGATCAAACTATTTTATTTATTTATTTATTAGTTAAAATTTATTAGTTCAAATTAAAATTAAAAAAATCACTTGTAAAAATTTCTTAAGTATACCCAAGACACACAGCACTTAATTAATGTACCCACTTCATTTTTAAAATAAAAAAATCTGTTACAGTAATTCCTCGAAGCAATAAAGCCATATTCAAAAGCCATATGTTTGATTTTTTAAAATGCTAGTTACCATTATTTACTCCCGAGCCCTTTAATTATGATTAGGATTGCTTATTACACTTTAATTTAATAACCTAAAACTCCAAAAGTTTACTTCAGTGTCTGAAATCAGAAATTGTCAAATTCATTTGAAAATGTATTTTGATTATCAATATCAAATTTAAACATGTTTTGGACAGAAATTTAGGTTTTTGACACTTATGTCAAAAACCATGTCAAAAAGGGGTTTTTGACATGACGGTAAAAACCACGGTTAAAACCGGATAATACCTCCGACTGTCAAAAACTTGCCAACCCTGCTTAATAGTGAAAAAACCTAAAAGAAACCAACTTTCTATAATGTAGATTATTATTTAAGTATGAAAATAACATAACGAATCTGCGAAGAAAAAAACATTAGAAAATACAAAATATAGTTTCGCTTAAAATACTTGTTTATTGTTTCAACGAAAAATTCCAAGAAATTTGATTTCCCAGGAATTATTTTTGTGGCGGAAAAAATATTACAAATGTGATTAACAGAAATGTAATATACAGCCGGCAACGCAAGGATCTTTCAAACAGTTGATTACAGTAGTTTTCGGAAATAAGAATAAAATATTGCATTCGGATTGCGCAAGAATCTAAAAAACAAAAATAGCTCCTACTCAAAAATCTCATCGATTAAAATGACTGCAATTAAACCTATTGCTATCATCGGAGTTTTAAAAATAGATAAATAAAAAAACAACCTAAAAAAACGTTTTTTTTTTACTGAAAATTTTCAAGGTCGAACTTTAATAATTGTTTGCTTATTCCAATTTCCTATGTTGTAGTATCCGTACTATTCCTATGGCAAATAAAATACTCCGCATCTATTATATATATAGGGGAATGTGGGGCAAAGTGAATGTTTTCAGTTTGCAGAGCCACGTATCCAGCAATATTTTGACTGAGTTTTTAGAGGTGTTGATTCCTGTTTGAACGAAAAAAATATATACAAGTCATTTTTTAAATTTGATGCCTTTATTGTAATATTCGTGGTTTTTCAAAAATATTTCTTGTTATTACGAAATGATAAAATTTTAGTAATTCCCATTTTAAGTATGCATTGAGATCAACTGATGTACAGTGCAGTACTTATTTCACTTATATTAAGCAGGTTTTGATTTTAAATGATCAATGTAATTTGTCAAGTGCTCCCGGGGCAAAGTGAAATAGTTCATTTAGTTTACTTACGCATAGTTATTAAACAACGTACGTATTTCTTCATTTTTTAATTTACACCTTTAACAAAATAATTCATTTATTTATACATTCATTCACTTGTTTTCTAATTAATTCTTTCATTTCTTTCTCTCTTTTTTTCATCTATTCATTTATTTTTTTACTTATTTATTCGTTTCTTTCATTAATAATTTAGTTATTCGTTTATTTACGCGTTTATTTGACGAAAATTACTGTTTATCATCAGGTAGAAAATGGTTTCGCACAAAAATATTGTACACTTAACTTCGCCCCATGGTTTTTTGAGGTAAAAATTTTCCAATTTTCTGAAGGTACAAAAAAACTGCCAAAAATAAAAAATCATATTTCACAGTAAGTTGCATTACAAAACACATTATTCCTCTTTTATGTACAATTTTTTTAGAGCGTATTTGCCTTTTTTCATTTTGAAACAGGTCAGTTATCTTGAACTATTTCACTTTGCTACACATTCCCCTACTTAGTTTCAGATCTTCAGTCAATGTATGCCATTCTTTATTTAATGAAATGTTTCTGTCCTTCAGCAATCGTCGAGCAGTTTATTAAGTTATATTTCTTCATAGAAGAGAGTTCGAATTTTCAAAGCTTCGATTTTTTTAAGTTCGGATTTCTGACGCTGTATTGGATTACAATATGATTGCAGTCGATAACATACCAGCCTACTACTGAAAATCTTGCAAATAACACGAAGCAAATATACATACAAATAAGAAATTATTTCAATTACACTTATTGTCATTATTTTACAATTCTGCATTATTATGTCTTACACTGAATAATTGTAAAGGTAATATGCAAGGTAACTTGAATTTCGTTATTTTCAAAAAATCCTATTTACCAATCCTGATTTAGGAAATAGCATTCTAAATCGAAATAAATAAATCTTTCATGCGGGATTGGTTGAAATATTCAAGAATTCTTTCGTCAAATTTTAGGCAGACGTCAAGTAAGAAGATGGATTAGAAATTTTATTTTTTCACAAAAAGTTTCGGTCTTAGAGGAAAGTAGAGCTATTTTTATTTAAAATTATTCCTTCTCTAGATGAAATCCGATGAAATTCAACCAGTAATTTGCTTTTAATATTGACATGAGAAAAAGAGCGTGGAAATAAGTCACATATAAAGCAATTGCCCAAGAGAAAAATAAAATAAAATGAGTCAGATCTAACAAAAAATATTTTTTTACAAGAAAATCCATTAGATCTAAAATTTTCCCTAAGCTTGTACTTTTTGCTCTTAAATAGAAATATTTTAAGAAATCGTACGTGACAAACTAAATCAAATTCGTTAGTTCAATTTTTTATTCTATTTATTGCGACTAGTATTATTATTTCTTTACAATCCAAAAGTCTTTAGGGTGCTAATACGATGTCTTCAGCATACAAAAACACTGGGTTCGCTTAGTCGACGTTTTAATTTTGCAACCCACACACATTTTTTATTATTATTTTTTAACACATACAGTAGCAACACCTTATAAACAATACAATAGTAGACTTTCTCCAGAAAAGAAAGAAAGGAAAAATGAAGAAAAAAAAAGAAAGTATTAAAGAATCAAAGTATAATTATTCTTTAACTGAAAACACTATCGTTTGGATAAACAGATAAAGCGCCTCAGATTTCACCCCCTCCCCCTTCGAAATCAAAAATTAAAAAATAAATAAATGAAAAAATAAACATTAGAAAGAAAAAATAAATGAATAACAGTTGTCGCCTAAATAAATAACATTCATCAAAAATAGAGGCGTATACCGAGTAGCCCAGTACCGAGTACTCTGTCTTTTACTCGGCCGAGTACCGAGTGAGTACCTGATCAAAATTTAGCCGAGTACCGAGTATTTACCGAGTACTCGGTACACCATTAATCAAAATTAAAATCTTTTGCAGCTCTATCTTTCGAATAAAATATATAAAGCACTCTGGATTTATTTTTGTTTTCCGTTGCCAAAATAATAATGATAAACGGATAAAACCATAATTATAACTTTAGAATGAAAACCTAGTTTTCCGATAATTTTTCGATGCATCAAACATTCTTACAAGCTTTCTTCTTTTTTTAAGTTTACGGGAAAGTAGGCTAAAAAGAAACCACAGCAATTTCACACGACAAACACAGTTTACATTTTTTTTTTTTTTTTGTAGTAACGAAATTTCTGGCGAAAACAGATTCTTTTCAGAACTTTGTTGGATCTGACAGTTGTAAGATTTCTTAGTCATCTGAATAAAATTTGCATTTTGACATAAAGCACGATGTACTGAATGCAGAAGATGAAAGAGCAGTATATCAAAAGTTTACAACAGCAACAAACGAAAGAAATTTTTTGAAACTTCGGACTAAAAATAGACTACAAAAAGAAAAGAATTTTAAACTTGAGTTTTTGTTTGAACACTAAATGAAGATGAGATTAATATTGCAAAGGTGCAGCAACAATTTCTTTAGAATAATAAAAAATATTCCTCTCCTTCACTAAACCCTCTTATTCTTCAAGATAAATTCAACTGTCTATGTCCAAGATGATCATTTTGTGTTTTTCTTGGCATTAATGTCACTAAATATATACCCGTGCATGGTGTGAAAAATAAGCGGCCATTTGTCGCATTTTGCGACCAATTTTTGATTCGAAGTCTAGATATTTAAGTCCAAGTACCAAATTTGATGCATGAAGTATCAGATTACATTGAATCTTTCCTATTGCTACTCATTGTAGTTAAGACCCGTTATCAACCCAAACGATAAATTTGTAGTAGTAATTTTTAATGCAATCATTTAAGCCTTAAAAAGTCATTTTCTCTCGAAATTTTTACAAATATACTAACTGCAGTACATTTGTAAAAGTGAGTTGCGTAGCACACAGCACTGCATATTGGCAGATTTTTTTTTTTTTTTTTTGGATACTTGATTCATTAAAAATGGCACCTGTAGAAAAGTTGTTCGTTTTGTCGCCTAAAAACATGTACCACGCATACCATCATGACGCCTAGATTTAAATTCCTATTTTTAACAGCGCTTGGTGCATCATACTTGAGTTTATCTGAATAGTAAAGCTTTTAAATCCCATTTCATCAACATGAGAAAAAATTCGATAAAATCCAATGCCGTGAGGCACAAATTTGCAACTCAATACAAGCTAAGGTATAGCTCGGGTGATTTTTCAAGGCTTCAAATACTTCTCAGCATTTCCTAGGTGCGTAAAATTCATTTTGAGGAAATTAAGATATGAATACATCCTTTTATTCAACACATCCTTGTAGGTTAAATAAAAAAATATTGCGGAGGAGGGTAAAAAATGTGAGTTCAGAACTTCAATTATGTTTACATTTAGTTTAAACACCAGTAAACTATGATACTTTGTTTTGTTTACCAGTTTTTGATTTTCAATACAGTTATTTAGTACGTTAGTTGAAAGAGCAGGTTCAGATATACAAATATTAACTAACAAGTTCGAGTGACAACCAAAAGCAAAACAGAATTGTTTTAGAATTTGTGGCAAAACATGTTCAAGCAAGAGAGCTAAAAACTACAGAAGGGGAGAACCGTTCCACAGACGGGGAAGGAAGAGGGGAAAAAATCCTTCTGCGGGCTCTTTATTTATTTCTGGAAAACTGAACATGTGTGGAAGAGAATAACTTGAGAAATGAAAGTTAGGTGAAACCTTACACATTTAAAAGGCACGCGGGACAGTAGCAGGCCCGTCATTTTTTTTTTTTTTTTTCATGAATGGGTAGACATTGCAAGATCTGCCCACGATTGACTGAATATTTCAATTTTCATGTCTAGTCAACAGAATGTAAACTACTTAGCAATAACAAAATTCTTTTGCAGAAACTAAATAAAATTTTGAAGCAATATTTTTAATGCAAACTCAGAAAATAGAGAAAATTAAGTGATCATTCACGAAAATATACGAGCTATTAACTAATTCTAAAAAGGTGAAATTATTTAAAAAAAAAATAATTGTGGAAATTGTAGTGACAAAAATCACAATCATTTTCATTAATCAACTGCTGATTAATCGGTTATCGGCCAATTCACTTATTGTTGCATCCCTAATATTTATTCCAAAGTATTCGTTACTGTTATTTTATTGCTACAAAGACTAATGAACTTCGGGGGAAGAATTATGATATAATATTATTATAACTTCAACATTAGCTTATTAAATCCTTTCCCACCCCCTGGAAAACTTCGAAATGACAAACCTATTTCAAACATTATTTTTAATACCCAATTATTAATTTTTAATAATTTAAAAAATGGAGAAAATAACTGACAACTCACACAAATAAACTATCAACCCTAAACAGCGGAAATTGTATAAAAAGTGATGAAGAAACTGCAGTGGAAATAATTATGATCATTTTGATTAATCCCGTGTCTGTAAGCCGGCTAATTAGCTTATTGGCGCATCCCTAATAATCATTTCTAAGTTTTTGTTATTGTTATTTTATAACGAGATAACATGATTATAACTGGGGGAGGGACATACACTCTGAAGAATATCATCATAACTAAAGCATTTGTTTATTTATAAGTCCTCTCCCCCGCCCCTCCCCCTTTATAACATTTGTACAAAATAGGGAAGTTATCTAAAAAAGGGCGTTACGATTATTACCACATTGTCGCAAAACGTTGAATAAAACAATTGGGTGTTATTTTGTTACTTATTGGGTGTTATTTAATAACCAGTGGCTAAAAAACCGGTAGATGATTGATATAAAACCACTTGTTTTACTTAGGAATACACATACTTTTTCACGAAACAATTGCCTGATTACAATTACTATGAAAACAGAATTCACAAACAGCAAAAAAGGTGAACAGGTTACCCAGCGAAAGGGAGGGAGATCCTCAGACAGGAATGCAGACACACGGGACACTTAGTTATTATTGTAAAATTCACAACATTTAAAAGAAAAGCATAGCATCACTTACCTCAGAATCAAAACACTTAATCGGAATTAGTCCAAAGAGATCGATAAATGTTTTAGTTTCCACGATAAACACAAAATTGTGGATTTAAATAACCGACGCCAGCGTAAAGCGTGCGGGATAGCGCAGAACCACTCAACATAGCTCCAGTTGAAGCAGACGACCGTCCCGCACAAGTTCGAAAGCTGACTAACAGCAGGGAACAACAGACAGGGGTGGCTTGTGCCCTCCCCACGCTCCCTCCCCCCTCTCCGTTTCCGGCGCAGGGAATCATGGGAAAGGAGTGGGGTCGGCGAGAACTTCTTTCGAACGCTTTTTGGTGCGATCTAGAACTCTGGAACCTCTACTTTTATTTTATTTTTTTATTTTTCCATCGGAGTTTTTCGGGTGGATTTGATTTGGGTACCAGGGGCATAACAAGAGGGTGGTTGATCTCACTTTTGTTTATTACTGGAGGGTTCGTTTTTATCGGATAGGGGCAATTGAGGGAGGCAGATACTTTTTGAGATTAGAAGTAATAAATTAAACTGTTATTCAAGAACAGGGCATTATTTTGTCAAATAAGAAATTCGGATTTTCCTCTTAATAAATTACATTATTTCTTTCAACAAAGTAAAAGACCACATTTAGTTATTGATTTCTGAATTTTATTTTATTTATTTATATTTATTTGTTTATTTTAAAAAAGAAAAAAAAGCATTGACGCCTTTAGTAGTGATGTGCTGGATATCGTATCCGTAGATATGCAAGGTTTTAAAGAAAAAACCTGCATCCGTATCCGTTTTGTTTGGCGCATATTAAACACATCTTTTAGTCATAAATTTAATAACATATTTGAAATTCTACGAAAAAGTAACAAGAAATACTATTGAATTTCATTTTAATTAGGATCCTATAAAAATTATAAGGTATTACTTCACCAATTACAGTCAAATTTTATTGATTTGGGATTATTTTATTCCTTGATTTGTTTCTCTATGCATTCGTCGGAAAAAGTGGGACTAACTCTCTGTTTACTGCTTGCAAAGATGTTCCCGGCCTTGTTATTTCACCGTTATTTCAACTGTAGAGGCGAGTTGGGAGGAGTAAGCCAGCGTTGCATTTATGCAGAAAGAAAATGAGAAAAACCACTTCTAGTTTACCCAGACAGTAGATGTAGCAGCTTTAGACTCTTACTAAACAGTTGATCACGCACAATTAAATGGAGATTACACAATTAATGACATCAGACATGTTTTGTACGTTTTTGCTAGAATGACCCGAATACACCAGAGACCAGTAGTACAAGCAAAGACACTGCGAAGCTATAAGGTCTTTGGTACAAGTTATATTGTTAACAACTTGGTGTCCCAGCACAGTAGCTTTGTAGTGTCATCCCCTACTCCCATCCATGAAAATATAATTGATTTTAATGTAAACATATTTAAATGATTTTTATTAGCCGAAAAGAATATTCGCCCTGTCCCCTGTTTTCTATACAGCGCCGGGGGAAATATCCGAAGTAAAAAAATATTTGGAAAAAAAATTATATGGCGTGAAACCAGCTACCATGACAATCCATAAGTTACCATCAACAACAACTAGGAAATTATCCAAATGTATCAAAAAAAAAAAAAAGATAAAAGTAATGTTGTTTTGATCCTAAAATTTCGATGTTAGTAAATACTTAAGTAGAAGTTGATACCAGAATTTTTGTTTACTGAATATGGGTCATTCCAGCGAAAATGGTACAAATCATGTATGAAACTGTTTAGTTAAGTTTACCAATTTAAATAATTTCCGCCAACTAATCATATTTTGTTTTATTGAGTCTTCATTCATTTGTGTAAAAGTTTAAATGGCTAGTACGCAGGGTGTCAATGATTTAAATCAATTGATTTAAATCAGTGATTTAAATCGCGATTTAAATCAATTGATTTTTTTTAAAAAATCATTGATTTAAACCACTTTTTATTTTAATCCTTATAAAATTCTCTTGGACAATCCCAATTTCATTATTTTTGCCATTTTCTTTTAGAGCTTTGATTGATGGTAATTATACTACTTATACTTCTTTAAGAAATTATCAGATTGAATGCAATTGTTTATTTTACTTTCAAAACGCTTGTAACACAGTGGACAATTCGAAACATGGAAAATCTGAAGACATGGATAAATAATTGTGTTTCGTCAAGGATTTTTTTTTTTTTTTTTTTTTTTTTACATAAGAATCACCAGTAATGGTGTCTGAAAAATTTTTGAGTTGTGCAGTGTAATTTATTTTGCTGTCGCATTTTAGCTTAATCTTAAATCGCATTTTAACTTCCAGCAATTTGCAGCTCGGACAAGTCATTTTCTCCTACTTTTGACAAAAAAAATATATTTTTGAGTCCTTTATAAATAGCTAATGCCAAAACAATTGATACTTGATTACACAGAATTAAATGGAGAACCAATTAAAAATACAGTTAACTAGTGGTAATTATTAAAAATAATTTTAAAAAAATCAAATTCACGGGACTAATTTGTACCATTTTCTCTGGAATAACCCATATCTAAGGAATTCAAAACATTTTATGTTGGAAAAGCTATGACTAGTACTAAGAATTGTAAGATGTGGACTTAATGGGAAAATTCAATATATTTGTTCTGAAAACTGAGAAATTTCTATGACTGCCTGATGTTTCAGCTGCCAGAGATGATTCTACCACTCCAATATCATCTGCACAGGACGAAAATAAAATGAAGAATTTGTATGTATTTTTGAAATGAATGATGTATTTTTATCTTTCATAAACATGAGCATTGTGTTTTACTTTGGCTCATTATGTTACTCTGTTGACACTTGTATAGTTAAAAAGCCTCTAGTTAAAGTTTTAGATTTAAATCTTTCAAGATTAAATTTTTAAAGACTATAAAATTAAATCAAACTGCCATCTTGATGATAATCACTCCTCATCATTTTTCAGCGAGGAATTATGTCCTTTTTAAAGCTAAGCATTAGTAACGGAGTAGAAAAATTGTTATTTCTTGTTAAACGGGTTTTTTCATTTAAAAAATGATTACAAATTTAGTAACACTTGTCCACTTATATGTAATACATATACAGTATTTCCCGGCAGTATACTGCAAAACTCAATGTTCACTAGGTTTTCAATTTCACTTACATGGTCTTTTTCGGCTTGGCGGAAAAAAAACGATATTAGAAAAACATACTTAATACAATAAAATAAATATATGTATTTTTTAAAGAAACAATAATTTAGTATCTACATTTTTCTTAATAAAGTTAAAAAATATTCTTTATTTTGTTACAGTGCTAAATTGCAATATTTTTCTTATTACTCTGATGCCAAAAATTTAATATATTGCAAACAATTTCAATGCAAAAAAAAAAAATAAATAAATAAAACGAGGCAAATATTTATGATCCTAAAATTAAAATATTTCAGACTTACTAGAGAAATAAATACATTTATTTATTCAATAAAAATAATACTGCCAATCCAACTGAAATTTAAAATAATTTATATAAAAAAATATATAAATGCATCACAATTACTATGATTGCTTCTGACTCAATCATTTTACTGGATAAAAACTAAATCGATTCTGGTCTAGCTCAATAACAAACGCATATTAATTTATATCGCTTCTTGTTTCGGTATTTATATTCTGGTTTAAATAAACAAATTTTTCAGGCATTTTCTTTCTCTTTTTGAAAAATAAATCCTGAATTGTCCGCAATTCCAAAAAATTCGATTTTCTAGGCATGCTGCTCAACTTTTTTTTTAGCATGTTGGCTATTGCATGCAGGATAATACAGTATATGTATTTGAAAGTTTATTTCAAGAAAAACACACAAATTTCAAAAATTGTGGTAACATAATATTTTATTCTTAATCAATTAAACTTAGTACCGCTTATAAAGCCTACAAGTTTTGATAAATTAAATTAATAAATATTATTTAGGTAAAAATAGTTGGAAGCAGCTGCACAAAAAACAATGAACTAAATATACTTCAAAGTATTGAATCTTTGAAATGTAACATTTTTTAACAGTGATCCAAATACGACACAATTCTCTCAACACTTCTAACTAGTGTTTCAAAACTTGCCTAGTCTAAAACATCATTGAAAGTACTTAATTACTTATGTCGCTACGCTAACTATTTCGCAAGAACAATTCACAAATTAATTATTTTCACGTTAATGTACAATCTAACTTGCAGAAAAATTCCGTAGCAACTTTCTGAGGAAGCGTCACTAATTTAGCACTTGAACTTCTTAAAATTTCCAGGAAGTCAAAAATATCTTTGCTAGGAATAATTTTGCGAGTGCTTTAATATTCTAGACAAGAAAAATATTAGTAACAGAAATTTAGTGTAGTGCAGGGTAGCAAGTCGAGGAAAGGAAGAAAAATTTACTTGCCGTTCCTTATCCTCGAAGTGGCACTCAGATTTTAAGTAGGCATATAAAACTTAGAAAGAAGTGCCTGAGAGCATTGAGGAGTAGATAAAAGGAATTGTTCGGTGTGAGGTGTATATTTTTCAGAGTGCGACGGTGACAAAATGGAGTGCATATTTCTCGATGCTATTGTTTAAACTTTGCTGCAATTAATGATTTGCTTCTGGGTTCATCGAAGGACCGGCAGTGCACGTGTCCAGAAGAGCTGACTACTAGAAATTTCAGAGACAGGAGAGATTGGCAAAGTAGTTATGAATAATTGGTTGTCAGAGCTTGGTTTATGGACGAACAATCGGGACGTGAGCAGCAACACACATATTTGGGAGATGGGGGGGGGGGGTTTAAAGTTCAATTTTCACAGCAAAAATGAACGAATAAAAACATATTTTGTAAAACTATGAGCCCTTATTTTGTATTCTGTCTCGGCCACATTTGTGTTTCTATGCAAATTTCACTAAAAGTTAAACAAATAAAACTCACAAAAAAAAAAAAAAACCTCAGAACTCCACAAAATTAAACTAAAAAAAAAAAAAGTAATAATAACCTTTTTTAATAAGTATAGCTGTTGAAATGTTTTGAACGGAAAGTCGCTAGAACTAATACTACACATTTTTCTTTTCTTTTCTTTCACATGTTGCATTATGGTAATTAATAATAATGTGCAAATAAACTAGAATATATTTAATCAGTCCAGAAACGCAGAGCCATCTGTTCTAAAATTTTTTCATATTAAAATCCACTCTGTTGATCGATCCTAAATAGTGTCCGGTTCGCTAAAGTTACACAATATGTTTACTTCTAAAAATGAAATAAAGGACACATATCGTACAACTGCCAAGCAAAATTCTTCTGACTGGCACTTTTTTTCCAGATTGTGCATGGATTCAGATTTTTGACTGTTGGATTAACGATGTTGAACAGCCTATTTACTATTGGAAGCGAATGCAGAACAAAAAGTTGTCTCAGCATTTTTTGATACTGACCCAACTAATACTAATGCACAGGATTTTTTTTCTCTAGCTATTTTGAAAGCAAACGTCAACATAAAAAGTATCACATTTTAAATCCAGACACGAAGGTGAGGAGTTTTTATAAAGATCCGTTTCAAAATTCCAATATAAATAATCTTAAAATATTTAAAAAAATTTTATAAAAGTTACAGAATGCTTGATACTTAAAAAATGCTTGATACTTTTATTATCCACAAACCTAAAGGCAAGATACATATTGCAGAGGTTAATCTCTAACGTACACCACGCTTCGGAAAGGAACGTAAAGATGCATACATATCAAAATGTTTCTCAAACTCAGCATGAATACTATCTGGTTTTTCGAAGTCTGGATTTTTGACCTCTAGTATTAGCATCCTTTCACAAAAGTAATGTTTGAGTACAAAGCATTGAAAATTTTCCAAAAATTTCTCTGAATAAAACCTAAATCCTAATTAACGGGCTAGGGGTTAAGGATAATCCAATAATTTTCAATTTTTGAAAATGAAACAAATACAAGAATATAATGTGTAATTAATCATTTGAATTTCAATTATTCCCGAGTCACATTAATCTGAATTTAAAGAAAATGCGGAAGGACAAACCTTTCAATGAGATTAAACATTTTGTACTACATCAGTCAAATTTCCCGAAACTGAACATACACACACAAAAAAGTCGAAGATATAAAAAAATAAAGTAAAAACTCTAAATGTGGAATGGGAAGAAAATTACTCAAAGATGTCGAAATCACCTCAAAATGATAAGGTCTCATTTCGTCATTTAATAAACGAGTTTTTTAAGTGCAGTGCATTAGTAAGGGGAAACCAAAAACTCAAATTCCAAGGAAGATTTATGGCACTTCCTGGTTGAGAGAGATATCTTTTGTAATCAGAATTCGAACTCCTCCCTACCCCAATGGACGAAACTGTTTCTTGGGCGCCAACGATTCGGGCTCGGTGCCGACTGATTTCATTATTCATTGACAAGATGACATTTTTTCAGGAAATAAGAAGTACTGAACTCTCTCACTCTTGTATCAGAGTAAATTCTAAGAGATCGATAGAAAAGTAGATCATAGAAATGAAAGAGGTGAGAGTGTAAAACTAAAATTTTTTTGTGTTTTCTCCGAAAATAAGATACGGTCTTTTTTTTTTTTGCATAAAAGGTACACTGGTGTTTACTTTCAAGGGAAAACTTGTTTTTTTTAATGCGTTATAATTTATACTTATTCGTACTCCAAAATACTCATTCGGGTCAAAGCCCAAAATTTTGTATCAACTTTAAGAACTACTTTAACAACTACCCCTTAAAAAAAAAAAAAAAAAAAAAAAAATCTGCTTTCGCATTAGCATGTCTTCTGTCGCATGTCTCTGTATTTCCTGCAACTTCGCTCTTCGCAGAAAACTGTTAGATTTTTAAAACAGCTGTTTACCACAATTCTTTTACTGTTTTCCTTGTACTAGTTTTCTGTAATTACACAGGCCAACAAAAAAAACCTTTTTGAAAACTTTTTTAATTTTAATAGCTGATCTTGATAGATTTTTATGTGCTGAATCCAAATCTGCTTGTAGTTTTTATGTATCACCCTTAGTTTCCAAGCAAAATGTATTTTATTATATAGTCTAATACCCATTTACAGTATATAGGGAAATCAATGAAACACTGTAGAATCGTAAAAATGGTTTGTATTTACAGTAAAATACTTGGAATAGTAATTTTATGTGATGATACAAGGTTCACTTGTCAACTGGAATTGCTTTATATTTTCTTTCCCTTTTTTCCTTGAAGCTTCTTGTGTAGCTTTTCCTGCGATGAATAGCTTGCTGAACTTCCCGGTGAAGTGACCAACAGTAATCCCCCATCATGTTGTAACATGTGTTTCAGCAGTGCTGCCAACATCATCTTTGTTCATTAGACCTATTTTTTCATGTTATCTTAACTATGAAAAAGCTGTTAAATTCTAAAAATGTTTCTTTATTTCATGAATGTAACTATAAAATGTGAATAAATGGTGGGTGATACAACTTTTTAAGCATCATATTTGGATTCAGCAACCTAAACAACATAAGAATAAGGTATTTTCATTAAAAAAGTTTTTTCATCGTTGGCCTGTGTTATTTTATCTGAGCATCATGTTTTAAAAAAAATATTTTTTTTTAAATCAAATAAATCAAATCCGACTGCTGTGTCATAAGGCGTTCTTTTGAGTGATGATCTTTTAACTAGGGCTCATTTTAGAAATATGGCTTACTTTAGAAGTTCCTAAAAAAATTTACTGGAACTTATTTTTTTTATCAAGGCTTACTTTCAGGAAACAACTGTCGATACTTTTTGAAGGAGTCAATCAAGTACGAAAAGTAATAAACAGTCGAAAGAATGCAGTTGATGTTATTTTTTATTCGATTAAAGGAATGCCCTAAAGCAGCGCTAACTATAAAAATTATTCACATAAATTATAAAAAATTAAAACTGTAGATCACAAATGACTTAGATATTAATCGGAAATTAGCAAAAGAAAAGTAGTAGAAATGATTGGACCACGGGGGAAATATTAACGATTCCGAGTTCATCTAAATGCGCAATTTTAAATTTTAAATGAACGATGCCAACCAAAAAATCCATATAAAAAACAGAGAATATATATATATGTGTGTGTATGTATGTATGTTCCTCATACAATTCTCCGGTTTACGTTGGATCTGGACCAAACTTGGCAGGGAGGTACTTGGCCACCTTGGCAGGTTTGTATGGGCAGGTTTTTTCGAACGTCAAAAAAATACCGATCCGTTCAAATTTCAACTTAAGCACTAAAAAATGGCTTAAAATATATCTTTCTACTCGAAATAATTGTCGGACCTGTTCAATTTTTATCTCATTGGAAAGATCGTAAAAAATACCTTTTATGCAGATTTCCCTCCAGAGGGTTTTCAAATTACTAATCAATATTTTCACCCAGAAAAAAGATACGGGGGTTTCTAAGTGGGTAGAAATCAATTTTAAATTAACTTGAAACTGTCGTCTGCACGAGCATGAAAGAAAATAAATTGCGTGAAAGAAATCATTGATCAGAAAAGGTTTTTTCTTGATAATGACTAAATAAAATTCTTGCTTTTGCTTTTTGGCTTTTCCTGTTGCGGGGGTCACCAAAAATCTTTTTTGGTTTCTTGATAAATTTTTCGTAATGCTTGCAGGAAAAAGATCGATTAAAAAAAAAATAAGGACTTTTAGACACGCTTCACCTGACATAACTTTATTCTCAAGGTAAACCCCATCATGAAAAGCCAGACGACGCAGATAGTTAATAAGTAAAAGTAAACTTGTTAATTTTTATAGCCAGATGCATCATCCAACGTAAAGTTTAGAATTTCAGAGTGATCAAATGACTTCTATTTTTGGGAATGAAGAAACATATTTTGTGAAGGAAAAGAATAATAATAATCAAAACATCCAACATTTTTAAAACAAGTTATAAAAATACATAAAATATAATGCAACGATTTTTCAGCGTTGTGAAATTTCTATCGAAGAAGGTTGTATAAGCTTTGGTAATTCTGGCGCTTAACACTTTGAGTAAGACTACTTTGTAATGTGAAATTTCAATGCGTCAGTTTAGGGGAAAATGAATTTCCGTTCATACTTCGTTTCTGATAAAATATCTATATAGGGATAAATCGTCAGCAAAATTAGATTATTAAAATAAATAAAAAATAAATAAACAAAACGAAAAAATAAACTCTATTTACGCATGTGAAAAAAAGCAGAACAGAATATAGATTGCTATCCACGACGCAACGGACTCCTCGCGATCTATCAATATCAAAGACGCTATATTTTTAAAGTAAACATTAGGTTTTGGGAGATTAATCAGCAATCTTGAAGACTCAGTAAATAAGTTTTGTATTTCCATCATAACTAAAGGAGTTTCTGCTTGTATTACTAATGTAGTGCAGCTTTTTTGTGACATGTTCCGTTGGCTACTAACTTATCACTGACTAGTAAAAAGTCAAAAATTCATTTTTATAACACATACAGTAATAGCTTCCTTTATTGGGAAAAAAACTGATATCAGGCTTAATATTCGCTTCTGACACAAAGGGAAAACAAAATGGGCAAAGGCCAAGTAAAATCAAGCCTGTTAGGCAACAGTCCAGACCATCTAAAATAAAATTTAATCCACTGCTTAAGATCATCAGCAAAATCTGGTGAAGGCTTGCCAAAAGGAAAGATTCTGTGAAATACAAGTATATTAGACACATGCCAAACCAATTTTCAAGAATAACGCCAATAAAATTCTTCATTCAGCACTCAACGATTTTGTACCTTTTATTGGCATAAGTGAATAATAAATTAAATAATAATAATAACATAATAAAGCTCACTGTCTGATTTTTTAAATGCCGTGACGTTGAAGAAAAATTAATTTAAATTTGGACATCTTGAGTTCAAGTTATGTATTTCGTTATCGCGAACTACGAAAAGACAATACTCGTGGGATCTCTTGTCTCTATAAATGGCTCCCATCGTAATCTTAAAAGCGGAAAAATATAATTTGACTTTAAGACGCCAAAATTCAAATCAATCCCAAGGGTTGGATGGGTGTTGGATGTTTAAAAAGGACTAGGGTTGGTTCGGGTAGGTGGGCCACTGGGGTAAGTGGTCCACCCCCCTTAAAACTGAAATGCGCATATGGTTTTTGCACTTTTTTGTACTGATCATGTTATATTTCATCACAATGATTGGTTTTGCACATATTTGGGTTTCAGGGAACTTTTTTTGGATCATATAATTTGTGGCAAAAAAATTTCCAAAAAAATTTTTTTTGCGAGTTCGAGCAACATTTTTCAAAGAAGTGTTTCAATGTTAGTTTTTATTATTTTTTCAATGTTCATCAAGTTTTTTTTGTAGAGTTTAATCTAAAGTACACATTGCAATAAGAATTTTTATGCAAAGTATTATTAATAAGTGTTTAAGGGGAGGGGTCCCACTTACGCCTTGGTTTTTCTCAGTTAGGGTAAGTGGGCTCCCTCATAATAATGATGATTTCAAAATGAAAAGCAGTTCTGATAAAGCAATTTCTAAGATGAAATGAAAGATAATGGTGCAGACCTAGAGAAAAATTGATTCTTTAGCTACAAAAACTGCAAAAGCTTGTAACTATGTATTTGGGAAACTTACATAAAAGAAAAAAATAAAGTATTATGAAGTTCTAACTTTACAATATGATACAAATGAAAAAAAATGCTGCTACATTTGACAGAAAGAATAGAAATAGCTACACTTTTTGTTTGTTCAACACTAATTTATATGTAAAAGCAAAAAATATGCATAACGGCTCTTAATGAATGTCATAGACAATTGTTTTGTATTCTGGTTTATTATTTTCTGTCATACGCATTTAAATGTAAGTAGATATCTCGTTAATGGATACATTTACCGAAAAGTATTTCCGACTAAAATGTTACATACTTTTTCAGGTAGGACATGCAAACCCTTTTTTCAGATATGCTGACTTTAAATATAAACAAATGAGGGGTGGTCCACTTACCCCTTCCTAGGGGGTAAGTGAGCCACCCACGTCATTTTTTAAAGACTACGATAGTTTAAAACATTTAAAGCATTTTTTTAGGAAATAATGATGAACTTGTGTTTATTAATAATGTCCAAGATAAAATAGGTCAACAAGTTTAAACTTTTTTTGCTTTATAGCTGTTGTATAAGGCTTTAAAAACAAGCTGTTCTAAAAAGAGGGCCCACTTACCCTAACCAACCCTATGTACAGTCGAAAGGGTCTGGTGTAAATAAAGTCAATTCCGGGGCACACGGACGAGAAAGTTGTATGCATAAATTTGCTATCAATAAAATAAAAGTACTTTTTTAACCGATTTCTTTGAAATTAAAAAAAATTATCCTCTATAAATTATAGCTTGGTGGGGTGGTAGGGGGAGGGGGAGTTTAAAGAGAAGAACTTATTCACTTTAACTGTTTTTGTATTTTATTTCGCATTTCTATGTGTCGTAAAATAACGCATAAATCATAAAATTCTTGCCCCTTGCAGAATGATTTCTTTTGAAGAAATACGGAAATTCGAGAAAAATACTTTAAAATTTCTTAGCATTTTCAGTTTGTCTATTTCGCATAAACTTTTATCATTAGTTTTCCCCTAGTTCATTCTAGAAGCCATAAAATTCCTAACACTTCTTAGACGCTTTTAAAGTTTTCTCCGACATTGCAGTTAGATTTCAATTTTTAGTATGCTAACATTGGAGTTCGTTTAATTTCGTGTTCTAAAGGCAACGCTCAGGATGAAAATTTTTCTGCGTCAACAAAATATACTAAAGATACGATGTTTATATAAAGAATACTATTTGGAAGTTTTAAGCTATGATGTTTGCCAATGTCATACACGAACTTTTTAATAACTTTAAAGGTACCCAAGCTATAAAATGATAAAAAACTCGTTTCGGTAAATTGATGCAAACGTTACAGAGATTAAACTGACGATCATAATGTTTATAGAATTATTCGTTACTTAACTATTTACATGAAAAGGATTTTTTTAAGACAGAATAAATTACGTCCAATGCCATGGAAATTGAGGAAAAAATATATTGATATAGAGGTATACCTTTTTAATTTCGTGGTTTTAACACAATCCGTTTACATTAAAAACGGTTGCAATATTATGTGTCTCATTATTTGGTTTTGAAACGAATCTGACAAAAAGCTGTTTTATTTGAATTTGAACCTTCTTTTTTTTATGCATCTGATATTTTGTTTGACTTAAAGTTAGCCGCTAGGAAACGCTGCTGATTAGCTTTTGGTGAAGTGCAAGTGGATAGATTCTGATGTCAAATGTGACACTTCTGTTAAGAAATGCTGCGATCAAGTATATTAGAATGGATGCATTTGGTGATACAAATAAAAACTTATAGTGATTTGGTTTACCGTCCATCATTCAAAAGATTTTTTTTTAAAGGAGTTCAGAGGATTGTTTTAGCAAAAATTTTCTCGGTGACTACTATGTACACGTGTATCTAGACGATAATTTTAGTGCCGCTTTGACAAAGATATTTGTAATTAAAAAGGAAGTGCACCAATAATTATACGCTTTTCAGTAATACTGATCAAAACACTATTGCATACGTTTATAGTAATTCTTCTGTAATTATGAAGAAAATGTTTCTTTTTTGTTTATTTGTTTTCAATATATTCTATTCATCTCTTAGTTTGGAAATACGGATGTCAGGAAAACATTAAGAGCTTTGAATCACTGAAACTGTGTAATTCGAAAAATACGTTTTCTACGTAAGCACATTAAAAGGATTTCCGCCGGAAAAGCGTGATATTTGTACTTTTATTCACTCTCGTATATACATTATGCATAAATACATCAAATATGCAAATAAGATCTCTTCTCTACTTTAAAGCAAAAAGGAAGCATGCGATCCAATTTTACTAAGTTGCATGTAAGAAAATACGAAACAAATAGTTTTTTCCTTTTTTGTTACTTCACGTAGTTTTTTTTGCTACACATTCTACACTCTTTCTAATTTCACTCACTGCAGCGTGAAAAAAAGCTATTTCAGAGGAAAAATGTTTTAAAAGATGGAGATAATTTAATTGAAGCTTTATTTTATTTTATCAAGTTTTAGAGATCATGCTCTTAAAGGAAAAGCAATAAGGCGTGAACAACTTCGTTTGAAATAATTACTGATCCCCCACCCCGCCTTCTGTTCCGTTCATCAGCAATGTCATATTTTGCTTGAAATAAAATCTCTTAGAAGAAGGCATTTTTGAACCTTTTGAAGTTTTAATTTAAGAAGGTTTTTTTTTTATACATGACACGTCGATTATGCCCATTTCTACCTGCGGCATTGTAAGGAGAGGCAAATGTAAGACTACTAAAGTTTAACACGAAACTTTTCCCCCCAGTGTCATCCACAAACAATGGTGTATCCTATACAATAAGGGGGGGGGTTTCCTTCGGTCAAAAAATACAATTTTTTAGCCCAATTTCCCATCTTATTTTTTAATGAATAATACTTTTCTAAATTTCGCCCACTTAAAAGAAAGGCGAAAAAAACGTTAAAAGTGGCTTCATGTATTCCAAAAATATTGTAAAGTACGAAAAAAATAAAATAAAATAAAATAATTAATAAATATCGAGAAATTAAAAACAGAAAACTATGGTTTTGAGAAGGGAAAAACGTGTCTGTCGGTCTGTCGAATAGTTTGCAGAAAACTACTAGCTGAAAAAATGCATATAATAAAACAAACTCTGAAATGTGGCTCAGTATCACATCAGAAATCATGAGATTAGCTCGTAGTGACTTCGATACTTGATTCTCAAATCAAATTATAAAGTAATTTTTCGTAGCAACTGCGTGAAAAACACAAGTTTAACAGTTTAGACCAAGTCGAAATTAATACCTCTTGTAATCGGTCAAGTAGTTTCGCGTGAAAGCTTAACTTGCGTATTGGAACTAGAGAAGAAAGTCTCAAATTCGTCAAGTATAAAAGTTTTGTGAACACATCAAAAGACAACAAAATGATATTCACCAATATCCCTATTCGGAGCATATCAGAAGGAAAGGATGCGTAGTGGGTATGTCTCCATTATCAACTCCATAGTAAATTCCCTTAACTTTTAAAAATTCTAACATTTGAATATTATGTGTCTCAATCTGTTTAATGGACGTGTTTCCTTCGGTCAAAAGTTTGACTTTTAATTACTGATGTTTATAAAATGGAAGTCCCCCCCCCCACAAAACAACAACAACAACAACAACAACGTAGGACCAGATTTTATTTGAAAATTTCCCAACGGTTAATTTTCTTTCTTTTCCTTTTTTTCTGAATGTCTGGTTTCTAAAACGAAGCGAGGTCTCATATGACGTCACACGTGAAGAAACTGAGTGTCTTTTAAAGTTATTAAAAGGAAAAAAAAAAAGAAAACGAGTTAAAATTGCTTGAAAAAAAATCACCTCATGCTTTTGACCGTGCTCATTCAAAAAAAAAAAAAATGCTTTTGAAAAATTCGAAATTTCCCCATTATGGAAATACGGTGTGCATGTTCAATTTCACGTGCCCCTCCTCTTTCACTAGTTAAATATTTTAAATGCAGAAAAGTCTCTCTCTTTCTCCCTTTTAGCATTGAACGTTTAGCCACAATGATAGGCGGGGCGGCGATATTAACATTGCACTTAAAAAAATTGAAAGTCGAAATGCAGTAAACTTTTATTTTTCCGAACCCTATTTAACCGGACTTCGCCCAATCCGAACAGTTATTTAGATGTGCTTATACATACTGTAAAAATAAAAGGCAAGATAGAGCATAATCTATTTTTTCCTCTTTTGTTGAAAAATTATTTTCAATATCGAAATGTATTTTTCTAATTCTCCCACTCCTCATTGAAACAGTTAACCAAGAGTGATTTGCGGGGCCAAAATATTAACATTGTATTAAAAAAAAAAAAAAAAAAAAAGGAATACATTTTGCTTTGATAGGATAAAAACAAATATTTTCGCATTCCATTTGAACTAGCCGAGCCCCCCCCCCCAATAACCCAATAAAAGGGAAGAAAAAAAATTGGTATGTATAAATACGTATCTGTATATTTATATGTGAGTACGAATACTGCATTCTTATTCCACATTTTAGGAAGTTATAAAAGAAATCTCCCAAAAATATTCTTTTATAAAGTCACACAGAAAAAAGGAAAGTTAGCGAAGCTATTTTTTTTTTTTTTATCTTCTAAAAATATCAAGTTAAAAAAACATTCTAACAGCGAGTAAAAAACGCAAACGCATAAAAAAGGGCGACTTTCTTTTGCGTCCATTCCTTCTTTCGTTTTATCATTTTAGCGACTCAAAGAGCAGTTTCCCTTCATCTTTATCCATAGATTCTAGCTTTTTGGGTTTTACAATTTTCATGCAAGATGAAACATCAGTACTTACCTGTGGATCTTGCTGAATATTTTCCCCCTCAAGATATATTTTTATACATACATAAGATGCGGTTGATTCGCTGAATAGTGCATATTTTGAAGAAAAGTCCTGCGTTTTCGAAAGTAGGGGATGTTAAACTTAAGGTATTACGAGTTTACGAACAAAATCACGGGCTCGCTATAATTCAATTTTGAAGTAAGGTTGCTTGTACGCCAAAATGATATTCAAAAGGGTTGCAATATCACAAAAATGTTTTGATGCAGAGTTTGAGTCGCTGTATGTGAATCAAATTTGGCAGAAAATAATAACTTCAAAGTTTAAATCGATAGAGCTTAAAATAGTTTATGCAATGTAGGGGAATATGGGGCAAGTGATATAGCTAAGGTGACTTACCTGTTTCAAAATGAACAAATTGGAAGTTTGGTCTGAACATTATTGTACATAACGAAGGAATAATTTATTTTGTAATACAAATATCGGAAAATTAGTTGTATTACGAATTATGATATTTATATATCTGTTATTTTTCATCTTCGGCAGTTATTTTGTAAATTCAAAAAAGAGTGGAAAGTTTTCACCTCAAAAGACCACGAGGTGAAGTGTGAACATTTCAAGAGGTGAATCCACGAGGTGAAGTGGGACGTCATTTCAAGTTTTTCAGGGGGGGGTTTTGCAAAGGGTGAAAACTCAATGCAATTTCTTCGGAAATCAGCAAAAACCACGCCCACTTGTTTGTTAATATAATGATTTCTCAAAGTCAGGGGGGGGGGCAATTGATCCCCCTGCCCCCCCCCTAAATGACGGGCTTGAGTGTGAAACAAAATACTAAACCATGGAAGTATTTTAAATTTGAATATAATAAAATATTTTTCAGGAAACGAATATGTATGAATGAATAAATTAACTGATGAATGAGGGGGAAAATGATTGATTAAAATGGAGAATGATTAAGAAAATAAGCAAATGAATCATTTAATAAGGAAATTAATAAAAAACGGGAATTAATAAATGGAGAAATACCTAAGTGATTTAATAAATGAATGACTAAGTAAACGAAATGAGTTAATTTCACATTGCTCCATCCACTATGCCCCGCGTGCACGTGAAAATTGTATTGAACATTTAATACCAAAACATTCCTAATATAAACTAAAAAAGTATTGCTCTGAACTTCAGTAGAAATCAATGAATACTTAAAATAGAAATTACAACTTCAGTGTTTTATAATAACAAAAACTATTTTTGATAAACAGCGAAATATTAAAATATGATCAAATTAAGTGAAATGTTAAATTTATAAAATGACTAGTATTATGTTTTTCATTGATGCTTAGGTCTATTTATTTTTTGAGTGAAAACAAATTTTACTAAGGAACTTAGATAAAATATTAATAGGTGGCGTAGTCCTTTCTCCTTCTCTGTTTAGAACGTTTTCTAATATGAATGAGTAAAACAAAATTCTAAGCTTCGCTCTGCCGTGAGAAAGTATAGGGCAGTATCTGTAGAAATAAGTATTTGATACATTTGAAGAAGCGAGTTTTGAATTCCATACAAACAATAGGAAAATGTGAGACTGTTAGAAATGTTTTCGTGTTACCTTTTCATCGGAAACCCAAATAAGCAAGACTGTACAATAAAACTTAAATGCAATAGATGACAAAAATGCAAGAATTAAAAAAAAAAGCAGATAATGCTCTTTACCTTCCCACGGCAAAACTAGATTTAGCATAAAACACCGTTTCACACATGGCTTGCCGTAAAACTAACACACAATGTGCATGTATTATATTTGAATTTAAACTTTAAAGCTTTCCATAACAACGTTTGGAATATCTTTCAAATTACTTGATATACAACTATTGACTCAACATGTCAACTAACCGTCAGAGTCTAACTGAAGTTTACTAAATGCTGCTTTGTGTCTCCAGTGGTTCTTTTAACTTCCAGGGAAGTAATTACATTACTTTGAATACATTTCTTTTTTATCTTTCTCACTGTCAGGGCTTCGGTGTTTTATTTCTTATTTTGATTTTTAATTTTATTGAAGAATGAAACCTCACCTATGTTTCAGAACGCCATCTTCTGAAATATTAGGAAAGTGTGAGCTCCTCCTCAACACATTCTTTCCGATAACCATGGAAATTCAGATTGAATCCTAAAGGAAAGCTAATTTTTCCACTGGTTCAATTTTTACAAACCATAATACTGATTGGATAGCAGCACTTGAATGCAAAGAGTAAAATCTCACGTTCCGCCCAACAGTTTGGAAGAAGCCAGCATAAACGAATCCTGTTTTATAACCGAACTTCGTCTAATAAGTATAATTCTCGACGCGGAAGTCCGCAGACATCGCTCGCTTCCAAGAACACGACTGCAGATGGTAATTGAGGGATTCGTTTCCAAGTTCCATCCGTCCCCGCCAACTTCCTTTTGCTTTCATATGGGGTGGCCCAACATTCTATTGCTTTTTTTCTTCTGTTCCTTTCTTGGCCTCTGACAGACAGGATGCCGCCATTTAACGACCCTGCTTCTTCCATCATCAAAATAAATTATATCTGGCTGCCGCGAGCAGAACTCTTTTGGTTGAATCTTCTCTCGGGTCCTCTAGGTTCATCAAAAAGTAATAAGAAAATATATGACGTACTCTCAAGCCATAGCTGTCTCCCGAGAGTGGATGGAATGACGGATGGAATGGATAGGTACTTAAGGTTACTTGCAGAAGTCTCCTAATTTACCGTATATGACTTTATAGTCTCAATTGCACTTCATCGCAAGATTACATTAATCATTCAGAGTCCGTAAGTCAAAATGTAGTATATTTCTCTTTTGTTTCAAAATAAACTTTTTGATAAGTATATTTTGTCTGCAAGTTTTGTAATGCAAACTCCTAAACTTTTGTTCGCTGTTCCGCAGTGTCCTAAAATCCTCTATAGGGTTTGTGATTCGTAAATTAACGAGCAATTTTTTTAAACCTTAGACCCTTAGAGGTCATCACTGGCACATACCTATCATCAAGATCACGTATGATGATGTAATCTACCTAACAAATTAGAAGTGGCTTTTAGACGGACATGCATACGTACAGACTTACGTACGTACATACATATATAGAAGCGACATGCATAGATATGGTCGGATTTTAATAGTATTGATAATCGGTTCGGATTTTTAAAGTATGGAGAAGTAGTCAATTACTTGTACTAACAGATACTGGTCATTTTCGGAATAAATAGTTAATTACTGACGAAATCTGTTTTTCAAACTATTATTCACAGCAATTTAAATCATAGCAAACAAAACAAAAATGTTTAATTATTATTAACCCGCACATATTTAGTGATAGCGGAAAAATTTATTTGTTTTTGCTATTATTTTATTAAGAAAACAAAATAAATGTATTAAAACTTCCGCAAAATAGTCAATTACTGGCTGTTTATTCTAAAAACCAAAACAATAAATTGTAAGCTTTTATTGATTCATTCGATTAAATTCTATTTTCGATAAAGCATTTGTTCAAAAGGTTTTTAAAAATTCTTAAAATTCTAGCAACAAAAAAAAAATAAATAAATAAAATAAATAAAACACACTAGCTTTTTCAATAAGTCGAAAGTTTCTAAACGCTTTCATTTCCTCTTTTTTTTAATTACTGTTTTTACTTGCTTACTTCATGGAAAATCCTTGTTTGTCGCAGTTCAGTCAGCAACATTTCCCTATTTCGAACACATACCTTCTACTAACAATGCTCGTTGAATTGTTCCAAGACCAAAGCTAATTAGATAGCTGATTATTGACTTTCTAGCACAACATGCATTTTTATATAAAATTTCGAATAAAAAATATCTGGATGAATACGCTGAATTCATCTCATGTTTTGTTTTGAATTTCTAAAAATAGCAATCCTTTACCGCTTCCACCTATTTATTTCAATTCCTATAATATTTTAAAAAGACTAATCTCAGAAACTACAGCTCATAATAATGGATAAACATAATCAAAATACAACAACAAAACTTCGATGTAGAAAATAAACAGCCTCAAAATAAAACAAAGATTAAAAACAAAAAAACTTATATCGCTATTCTATTAAAAATAAACCGACACCAATTATGTTTCTTTTCCCTTTATTGCTCCATTAAAATGTTGCTAATTTAACAATTAACAGGGGACGAACTTTTTCTAAACGAAAAATAAACGAAGCGAATTAAATAATACCGGCAGACCACCATCTCATTTCGGGGAGCTTACTAGAAGAGTTTAGTCAGGCTTGATTAAAGGTTACACAAAAATATGGCCCATTTATTTTATGTCAAAAATTCTCGCAGCAGAAACAGGTATTTATGTGTATGAGAAAGAAGTAGAAGGGGGGAAGAAAAAAAAGTTTTTAGTAAAAACCAACAACAGCCTGAAGAAGAAAGAAAGAAAAAATTGCTCTTCTACGATGATAGGTGGTCTTTTTAATCTCAGATAAAAGAAAGAAGAAATGTTGGGAGAGATAGGAAAAAACAGGGCGTGGAAGTGCAACATTAATTACGACAATTTCCTTTCATGCGAGGATATGATATTTTTATGAGTTACGGATTTAGTTTAACAGGAGTTTAATCATATAATTAAACATTGTTAACTTAGAGTGCTTATAAAGCCATGTTTTTTTTTTTTTTTTTTTTTGCTTTTGGCTTCAGTAAGCATTTTCTCTTGCAGCACACAGAAAGATTAAAAGATCCAAAAATTATTACGGGTACTAAATTGGTACTACGGTAATACTTGAGCTTATGGGATTGTTTCATAGGGCTTAATAAATGTATTTAATTATTATTTATTTCAGATGGAAATGTAATTAATTTCAGACAAAAGTCGCTAAGTAAAAAAATTTAGTATTTAAAAATGAACTTAATTATATTTTTAAGCTGATCGAATCTAAGAATTAGGGGATTAATATTATAGGTATTTCATTTCTACATTGAAATAATTTTTTTCAAGAACGTAGGTGGATTTGAGAATTTAATTGTAAAGGGTTGCAATATTTTATACAAAAAAACCTTTCCTTTAATAATTACTGTCTTCTCATTAATGTAAAGCAAATTAGTTGTGAAAAAGGGGAATAATTTATGAAGGTTATGCAATTTTATCTTTTTTTAACTTAAATTTCATCGCATGCCTTTCTGAAATTTTTATTTTGGAGCATATTTTGAACTGTCCTGAGAATGGAAATTACTTCCTTCAATACCATTCAATTTCACAATTTATATTTAAGAAATATTAGGCTTATATATAAAAGAGCTACATTCATAGCCTTCCCCACATAATCATTTTCCCAGGTAGCACAAATAACCTTTAAACGTTTTATAAACATTTTTAAGCGGTTGTTACAACGTTAATAACCATTTGACAACCTTTAAAAAACGAAGTGTGTTACTTGGGTTAATGCTGTGAAATGTTTTGAATAAAAACGAAAACTTCTTCGCGAACTTTCTTTTCTTGCATTCGATATACTAGATGGAAATATGAAACAAGATGATTTCATTTTGTGATATGATTTTTTTTTTTATTTAATAGCCGGTTTTGAAACAGTAAAATGTAAAATTGAAGAACATTTTTCCTATGAATGAATTGAATAGCAATTGGAGCATCGGTGAACTGACTTTCAACTAAAACTTGTAAGACAAAGAGCTTATGTAAAACAAACAATAATTAATATACCACTTAGTAAAAGATATACATTTCTCGCGGTTCCAAAAAGATGCATTTTACTTCCTTATTAAAATAATCCATGTATAGTTAGTAAGAGAAAATACAAAACTATTTTTGGAGCCCTACATTTAAAAAAAAATTATATAACCTTACTCCATAAATACAGTGACTACAGCGCTGCCTCAACTGCTTGACCGATACATCTGGTGTAAAATAACACATCACTTGTGGAAAGTTACACCAAGGCAATGTAGCTATAGCGTGACGTTACACTAATTTCTGCGTAAGGTTGCCTCAGAATTATCTGTGAAAAGAAAGAAGAATAAAAAAGAGCGTTCATTAGGCTAGAAGTTTAATTTCAATTAGTCGTGAAATAATTGTTTATCAGGATCATCTTTTCCCACTATTTATCCCCTTTACACGAATTCTTACGTTGTTTCAAAGACACACGATAGGATCTAACTCTGAACCGCGACATGGGATGGCTAAGGCACATCTTGGTTACGTTCTTAAGACTTCAAGAGCTCTGCCAAGATGTTTGTCTTAACGCATGTGCTTTGAATAATGCCCCAGTCCTTTTAACGCTTGGTGAAACTTTCGACAGGCTCCATGAAACTTCCCTCCAACGATTAGCGTTTTCGTAAAATCGGAAGAACTTACTACAGAAGTTGTGTAATGTTACACCCATTAACAATGGTAAACTTATGCAAACTTTTTACAATGCATTGCTTGTATGTTATCGATTTATCTCATAAAAAATCATTTTACAAACATGAAGCTACGAGTAGTAGTGACAAACTTATAATGCTTCCCTCGCTAATCACCATAATTTTCAACCACTGATTAAAAGCCCATTTCCTCGCCCAATTCAAGATTCCGCAATTAAAATTCGAAGCCCCTTTCACGTAAACCTCCTATTTAACTAATTGTAAAAGGAGTCGATAACCTAGCTGGAAACATATTAATATTGTCGAGAAAAATATCTGACCATTAGCTGAGCAGTTAAATGGAAAACGATATTCTCTTAAGTGGCAATTAGCAATACGAAGAGTCGCAATGAGATATGGTATTCCTTTAGAAACACGAGGGAAGGAGATTTCAATCTTATCGTTTGGGTCTCAAAGCACCCTTTTCGAGTAAAATTGTGGATGCACACTGAATTGTCAACCATGTTATTGTTGAGTAATAGAAACGTGTCGACGAGCGTAGTTTACTTATTGGCATTTCCTTGGAAATGCTCTGGATGATATCTAGCTGGGAATTATGAAGGAGCTGGTTTATCGGAGTCTTGTAGACACATTGGGTTGTCTGGATTAAGTTAAAATGGTAAAATATGATGTCTGAGTATATAAACGAGAAACACACCCCCCAACTATATGTGCTCAAGGATCCATAAAGAAGTAGGTTAATTATCAAATAATGAAATACAATAGAGCCCGCTTATTAGAACATTTGTTAAAAGAATATCTCCCTCTTAATATAATATATTTTAAATGTACCAAACCAATATAATGCATTATTTTTATCACGGATAATAGAATATCTCGCTTATTAAAATATTTTTTCGTGGCAAAATGGCTACTCCATTTAGCGGGCTCGACTGTACATCATTTTTTTAAACTTCATTTCTCCTTTTACATTTTAAAACTACATTGTCCGGCACTGGTCATCAGACAAAAATTGACTGGTCTTCAAATATTTTTATCAGTTCTTGCAAAAAATAAATCCCTATTAAACCTATACAGTAGAATCCTGCAGGCCCACGTGCGATGCACGGTGTCCCCTTGTATTGATGCTGTGTATGTAATGAACGCATCGCTTGAGTGTCAACAGCATGACAATCAAGCAATGCGAACATCGCATATTTAAGTCTTATGTGTTAGCATGGATCCTAGGAGCGATTTTTCAACAAGACAAGGAACGGTCATACACAGCAAGGGTGTCGCAGGGTTTCTTACATTACATTATCACGTTCTCTGACCCGCTCCATTTCCCCCTGATTTGTCCCAAATCGAGCAAATCTGCGATTGTTTGGGACGGTAGGTTGGAAAATCTACCAGTTTGACTAAATTAAAAGATCGTTTGCAGTAAACATGGAGCGAGATGATGTAGGACTTCGTGCGACACTTATGACTCAATGCCTGTATCGCCTCGTCCACAATAAGAACGAAATTGTAGTCCATGGACGGAATGACTGAGTTGGTTTTACATTACATGTATTCCTACCTTAGCCCTGACTTAAAGGCGGTGTGTTACTGCTTAAAAGCAACTATATTTTGAACTATAAAAAAATTAATAAAAAGCAAAATTTTAATAAAATGCATTCCATAAGTGGTCAATTCTCCTCTAAGCGAAAGAACGGAGACTACTATGTTTCTAATGCGTCTTGAAGAACGCATTTGTTGAAGCACGGGATATTTTAGAAGTTTTATTTTATCCATGAAGTATTTATGATGATTGATTTTTTCAAGTAAACCGCTTTTAGGAGTTCGATCTTTTATAAAAATTTAAATTTTATGAAAGCAGCAATCTCTTCCGGAACTAATGTCAAAGTTCTAGGGTACCCTAAGGTTTCACAGAACCAATGTTGTAGACCTCTGAGGTGTAAGGATTGCAATTGTGAAACTCTTTTTAATTTGTATGAAGTCCAGAAGGTGAAGCCAAAAGCTTTGCCTAACGGAAAAAAAATGACGATACGAAATCAGGATACAGACTATGATTTTATGGGAGGGGGGATGGGGGGGGGTATGTTGATAAATATAGGCTTTTCTGGTTCGAAACATTTTTAAACATGCTTGGCTGTCGGGAAAATGATTAAATCGTCCAGGAATAAGGCACCTAATAGGACATAAATGTTGCTAATTAATTTCATGAGCAATGAAAAGAAGTAGTATTTCAAATTTTACCGCTGAAAATAATAATTGAATAGAAAAGATTACAACAATCGTTTATGTTTTATTCGTAAAATATTTGAACACAATCTGGATGGAAAATATTGTTGACGGCTTAGGAGAGGGGCAGTGATGACTTCTAGGACCCTCCCCTTTTATCCGTCCCAGTGCCGTTCTAAGCTTTCGTAGATTCCTAAGATTTTGTACAGGACATTTATACGAGCTTTCTCTAAATTCGACAAATAACCCAAAATGGCGGCTCCAGTTCGACTCACATTTTGAAAAGTTCAAACTCCCATTGAATGGAATGCCCTAATCATTTCCCTCATCGTTGAGGCATTTCCGAAACGGGGGAAAATATCTGCTCGCGAGAGAAAGAATTCAGAAATTTCTAGAAATGGGAGAAGTGGCGGTGGCATTCTACTTTCTACTGCTCATCAGCAGAGAACTTTAAATGATTTATAATTACAATTAGCAAGTGACAGTCTAAACAGTTTCAAATAACCCATTCTTGGTTCTCTTGACAGCATGGAAATTGTCGAGGGATATAATTTTTGCTGAAATCGATATTTTTCATCAATTAGGATTTTTCCGCTATCGCGCAGGCTAAATTAACATTATTTAGCATTCAAGCATAAAATTATCTATTCTGTCAGAATATTAAAATAGGTGTCATTTATTTCATATTACTGAAACAGAGAAACATTGTATTTTGAATGAAGTGCGGTGGATTATTATGTTTTAAATAAAGAATGTTTGGAGGAATTTTATCTATTCTACGCATAAAATAAAATAACGCGTGTAGCGCGTTTTACAGGGACACGTTAAAAACTAATTTTTGAAAATGTAATTTATTGCTTGTGATTTTTTTTTTCACTTTTTCGAATAAGTCAGACATAATAGTTGTGTCATTGCATTGTTGCAAATAGTGACCCTCAATTTAATTGCCTTTTTTTCTGTTGAGAGTCCATAATATTGGAATTCTGCCGAACATTTCAGTTCAAGTTATAAATGAGTGTGCATTGTTGTAAGTTATGCTATGTATCTAGCAATGTAATAATGTTGAGATAAGTGGACTTGTAGATGCAGAAAATGTGTTTTTTTAAATTAAAAGAGAATACAGATAGAAAAAATATAGAAAGAGATACAGAGAGAAATATAAAGGTAAGTAGATACAGATATAGATTAATAAAATAGATATAACTTGCTGTACAGTGATTTGGATTGGATCCAAGAGAAAAAAAAGGAAAACCCTTTAAAAAACAATTAGTAGAATTTTATTTGATAACACACATATCCTTCTAAAAACTCCCGTATATTATTCTCATACCGCTCATTCTTAGTAAGAATCATGATTTTAATTGACATATTAATTACTGTATCTGCTAACTTGGGCCGTCCATTGACGAGATTGGTCCTATAGTACCTGTGGGAAATTTCAAATTGATCGGTACCTTGTTCGACTCTGGACTCGCAGCGGTTCTCGAGGAGTTGAAGATTCGGAGAGATAGATACGAGCACAGATGTTAATAGAATATATATTTAGATTTGCATTCAATTACAAGCTCATTTTTTCAGGGGTGGTCACGATGAAGAGAGGGTCCATGGCGCAGATTGCGTTGTTCAAATTTTTATGGCACTTAATGTGAGAGGGTTTTTGATCTCATTTGAGAGGGTTTTGTTCTGGGGGATGGCTGCTCCCTAGCATTTGAGGGGTGCACCAGTGCTCTGAGGGGGTGGGCAATTTTGCTTTATATTCTAAGAATATAAATTAGCTTCCCTCCAGCATGAGTTTTATCTTATTTACAAGAAAGTCTACAGACAAAAACTTGTTATTAGTATTTTGTGAGTACACATTCATGTAAAGGCAGTTTATTCTACGTGAAATAATGCTTGAAGTAACTATAGTAAACTTTGACTGAGAGTTTATTTAGTTTGAATCTATTAGTGCCGCATATTATCGTCGTCAATACACATTCATAGAAAAAAATATGTTTTATTACACTGCGGTTGTGCTTCAACAATAGTGTAAAAGTATTTCACCAGTCAGAGGCTCTACTGTATTCTTATTCATTATCTTGAAAAAAAATATACCTGAAATCTATAGCAGTTGGCAAACATAACTCGATATTTCCAAAGGCAATATTATTTCGAAACATTCCTTAACAAATGCATGGATTTGTGTCGTCAGGTACAAACCCCATATTTGTTGTGAAATCTTCTTACAAATCAAATCCAAACAGCAGCTTACCTAAAAGAAAAAAAAAATCATTGAAATTTTTTGTTAACACAAATGTCAAAGAAAAATAAGGATAAAAACTCTAATTAAATTAAGGGGATAAAATCATATTTTGGAGAGATGAACTATAAAAATGAATATTAGAATTCATTTAATTAAGTTTTCACTATAAAAAGTTATTTTTCCGTCTTTAAGGTTTTAAAAGATAAAGCTACCTATTTTCTTGATTAGCATTAATTCTTTCTACCAGTAGTTCAAGCAATTAATATAATTAAGGCTCTAAAAAAAGAAGCTTGCTTGCGTTTGAAATGGAAAGATATTAACGTTTATTTGAGTTGAAACATCAAAAACACGGAGAAAGATGATTCATTTGCAAAGATTTTTTTCTCTCGTCCCTTTATTTAATCCATTCTTTTTACAGCATTTTTTAGCCTTTGAGATTTGGATCTTCATGAGTGCACAGGAAAAAGAATTTAAATGCAAATTAAAATGGCAGATTGAAGATCAAACGTAAAAGTATGCAAATTTTCTTTAAATATTTTATCTTTACAAAAAAGAATCAAGTGCATCAGAATGAGCGAGTTTAATATACATATAGAGAGATTTTGGGCCACTAGATAAGGAATTAATCTTTCAGTAATACTCTGGAACCAGAATATGTCTTTAGGGACTCACACATACATAATGGTCACCGATGTGAATTAATGGGACGTTATACTTTAATAAAAATCATCAATTGCTGCATAAAATTGCCTGTAAGGAGTTCAAATATGTTAGATCCTTATTTTGTTTCATGAATTTTATGGAGAACATGGACTCTACTTACAACCTACCTACCATAAGCGGATTCACGGCGGTGTCAAAATCTTTTTTGTTCTATTTTGAAAAAAATAAAAAAATAAACTAAGTATATTTTATTAAGAACACAGCTGTTTGGAAAGTAATTAATATTTTTTCATAGCTACAATACAAGTTAATTACTTGAAACAACCCCAGTGTATTACCACACATCACCAATGCAAGGGCAACACGACTGTAATTATAGTCATTTATCCATTCGGAAAAACAAACAAAATAAATAAATAATTATACATGCAAATAAAGATATTTTTGAAATTATTGATTATTCAGTGCTATATTATAGAATAATGGTACAATCTGTAATTGGGTATTTATATGTATCGTAAAAAAATATTCTACTTTGAAACAATCGCGGTTATTAAAGGTGTACCGCCTCCCCAAGATCCTGCTACTGTCCCCCCCCCTCCCAGAATTAGCGACTTAAATCCGCCTATGCTACCTAGAATCTACAATTTCGACATTGTAATTTAAAAGTAATTAATTTTTACTTTCTTACGAAAGACAATTTCAATTTCCTGCCACTCTGTTGCTATAGCTTTCACTTATAGCTACTTTAAAAGCCTTTTTAACTTGATGCTCGGAGTTAAAGTACTGCTTATTAATCCGAAAGTGTCCTCCAATTTCCTTTACCTGTACTTTTGAAAATAAATAACATGCTACCAACAACGTATTTATATGTGTATCTTTTTAAAAGCAATTACAATAAATGCCATTTTTCGTAAGTTTCTAGAAGCAACAAAATTTAAAAATGAATTTTGCATCACAACAACTGCTAAGCCCGGATTCCAAAGTAATTATTTTATTCAGAATTTTCTCCATGGAAAAATATTAAGTGGATTATTGAATTTTTACGACATCCTAGAGAATTTACTTATAAAATATCTTTCATAATACAATGGTTAAATAAGCATGTGGGAGTGGGTATGCAAACGATTAATTTGATCTTCAGCAGCTAGCTGAGTTTCAGTCAATAGATTATAAAATAAATTAAGTTTGGTGAGAAAATTAACAAATGTATCGAGAGCATAAACGTAATGAAATTTTCTTTGTCTGATTTTGGTTCGGGGAATTATTTTAATAGCATATTTAGAAAATCATTATCTTCTTTACGTTTAAAATATAATTGCATTTATAATTTGACAAACAATATTTAAGCGTCTAACGGATGTTTCAAGCATTGTATCTATATTGTTTACTTCCTTTAAAGATATTTTCATTGACAAATAGCAAATTTCGCTTCTTTTTTGTTTATTTATTTAAAGATTTTTTTCCGGCTTCCGTAAAGAGGAATAACAAGTACATTCATTATATTTTTTATGTCAATACAATGGCAAACTAAAAATGTTTAATGAGGGAAGGCCTAGGTTGTGACTTTCGTAATGATCGTATCAAAGTGCAAAACTAAAGAAAATTGGAGAAATGAAAAGGAGCAAAGCAAATGCTTTTTAAGTTTACAATACTGTCTGCAAACCTTATTTAAATATTTCTTTGCTTCAAATTTATCAAAAATAAATTAAATAAATAAAATAAAAGAGAAAAAAAGAAGTAGGCTAAAAAAAACTTTTTTGATATCAATAATGTTTTTCCTCTTCACTGCACCATTTTTGGATTCTAAAGAGCATAAGTATTGAAATGGAACTGTTTTCTCTGCGTAATAAGAAATAAAAACAATTAAGAAGTTAGCATGGAGAAATGCTTTTTCTAAAGAGAATACTTCAATGAAATGCCACTATACGCTATTCAATCACTATACACTATCCAATAGTATACACTATTCAATCACTATATACTATTCAATAGTATACACTATTCAATCACTGAATAGAGAACAATGAAATATTTCTTTGACAATAAACTGATGGCAACGTAACTCTCAGGGAATAAAGAAACCTCTGCTTTTACTGCTTATTCTCCCCAAGAAGAAAGGAAATCCTTCATGATAAGGCCTCATCTTATGAGAGCAATATTTCGTAAGTAAACTTAATCTACGCCATTCCGGAGTTTTTGAAAAAAAAAAAAAAAAAAAGCTATAGCCCTCTGGCGTAATTGAACTTACGTGATGATTTTTCCTAGCTTCAAAAGGAATTTCAAATTAGCCTTTGCCTGCTTTTCTGTATGTTTTAGTAGTTGAAGTTCCAACGACAAAAAAAAAAAAAAAAATCTTTGTTGTCACGTAAATGTGTGTAAAATCCATTCTTTCACAATGATAACACTGAACACATAACATTTCACAAGAAAAGAAAAAAAAAGTCCACTAGCAGAGTTTTTCTCAGCAGTCTGTAAAGCAGATTTAAACCCTCAGAATAGTCTGCAAAACAAATTAATTTAGATTAATCGTACAATACAAATTGGAACAAAAAGTGCTTAAAAATAGGATGATACATGTGAAACATATTTTCCGAAAAATGCAGTAAAAATATCCAAAAAAAGCAGTAATAATAAATAACTGAAATTCTAGATTTTTTTTCCTTAAAAAATCCGAGTAACACATACATTTACATACACAGAAATTTTGTGTAAAATATAGAGGTAAAGTTTAAATTTATTATTGATTTTATTTAAATGCAACTTTTTCGACGAGTGGATTTTCATGTTGTACTGGAATACACACACACACAAAAGAAAAGAAAAAAGAGGAGGGGAGGGGGGCTTTGGCAGTTCAAACCGTGAATAAATTTTAAAAAATTGAATGCTTTCATCAATTCTTCAAATTTTACCAATCATTTTTTCTTTTAATTTTGAAACTGTTCAATAAAGTCTAGTCTGTCACTACTTGCTTTTTCCACACTATATTATTTTCCTTAAAATTATTCTAATTTAGTATTACTAAAAATGCTGATATTTCGCCAATGCACATTTTTACATCATTTTGAGAAGCGCTACAAAATAAGCTATTTAAATGCATAGTCACGAATGACATCAAGACTAAGAACAGAAACTGGTCTAATGAAATTCACTAAAAGCAAAACGGACTACAAAACGGGAGAAAAGTAATTTACATAAACAATCGATTCTCAAAACGGCGTAAATGTAATTAGTAATAAACAAAAATTGTGAAGTTTCTCCAAATAACAAGATTTGAAAATTGATTCCGTGTGAGAAGAAAATTTCGAGGACTGAGAAAGAATTAAGCCTGGATTCTAAAATAATTATTTCGGCGGAAAACGGATTTCCCACTTACAAATATATCAAGAGGATTATTGAATTCTTACGACAGCCCGGGGAATTCACTGATAAAACAGTCCTTCCGGTATAATGGTTAAATAAACATCGAGCAGGCATACAGTTAATTTGATCTTCAGCTACTAACTACGGCTTCCAGTCAATAAATAAGAAAAGAAATGAAATTTGGGGAGAAAATTCATAAAGGCGCAGAGAAGAGACGCGAAATGAGATTCCCTTCGTAATATTCCGCGTTAGCTACTTTAACGACATGTCTGGAGATTATTGTTTTCATTATGCTTAATGCTCAAATACTTTCGGCAAATAGATTGAGTGGAGGAATAAGAATTTGCAGCTCGTTTTGTTTTCTGCGAAACACGTTTTCCATTATGTGAAGTTGTATCGCTTTTCCATGCGCTAGTTTTAACCGAATTTGCTTGGCAAATTAATTACTATGTACAAATTAAAATGGTACAAAGCGAAAGTAAATAAATTGACTTGTTAAAAAAGCTGCGAGAAGAAGTTTAAAAATTAGACTTCTGGGATAAATAAATAAGGCGAAGGAATAATAAAATAAAAAATAAAGCGAAGAAAGAAAACGCTCATTCATGGTGTAAACCAATAATTGATTGATATTTTTGGCAAAATGTAATCGATATTAATTTTTAATATGGATTGAATTATTTAATAAAAATTTATAATTAGTCTAGTCCAAAATTTGCCTAGTTTGCACTTTATTATACTCTTTGTTTTATTCAAGGTTTTTTGTTAAACAAAGCACAAAAAGTTTCAAAACATTTTTCTAAATATTGCGTATTTCGCTTAAGATCCTGATTCGGGTCATTCCACGTCAAGTGATCCAAAATCTGAGAAAATTTTTACCTTACATTTTTGTATTTCTTTCGCATTTGGCTCATTAATTGTACCCCTTGAGGTAATCAAAAGTCTCAATTTTTGGATTTTTATCTCTATTATTTTTTCATTTATGAGACTTTGAACTTTGGAAAAACCCACGTTTTTTCATGGATAAGGGAACATAAAAGGGACCATAACTCGGCACCAAATATAGATAGAACGATTTGGTAAATGGCATTTTAAAGTACGTTAGTTGCCGCTTAATCTGATATGCAACATGACTAATTTGATAAAAAATTTCTTTTTCAAAAAATGAAATTTGAATTTCAAATTTAAACTTCTCAAAAAACATATAATGAATTTTTTTCAAAAAATTTTCAAAAATTCTTGTGTATTTTATCTATGTTTGTACAAATTTTTAGATTGGGATCTCAATGGGATCATATTTTTTTGAATTTTTGAATAAAACTGTATAGGAAAAAAATGATATTTTTTAGATTCTATTTATTTAAATATTAAGTTCTCTTGCTTGTGATGGTCTAAAAAGTAGTAAACAAGCATGAATATGTTTAAAGTGAGCTGGCATGAGCTTATAGATTTGTCAGGTTCACCCCTCCCCCCTTCCTCCCCCGCACAACCACTCTTTTTTTATTCAAAGCTGTTCAAAATGTTTAAAAAAAAACAAAAACTCTTTGATACAAAATGAATAGTAAACTTATTTAAAGTGGGTAAATGGGTTTCCTTATAACTAGACGAAGTATCCCCCTCCCCACCCAAATGTACCATTCACACTATACTAATATGACGTCTAACCTGGAGATTGAGTTGAGGATTATTTTCACCCTACGTATATATATTGTTTTTCAGACGTAGTGTTTCTTTTTCGATCCGAACTTTAAAGTGTACTTCCATTCAATATCTGAAATTTAACTTTATAATTCATTTCATCTTCTACCCCAGCACCAATCTTCAATTTTGAAGGGAGGAAATAAATGTGTCGCCCCCAAGATCATAGCAAACCGCAAAATAGCCCTGTTTCTTCTTGTTCTCATCGTTTTTTCTATTCTTTTCGCACAAAACTGAAAATAAATCAAAATATCAGATCATATGTCTATGTCCCCATAACTATCTTTCCACATTATCTAGTGTGCAGCTGTTATTTAATTTTTTTAATTGTTTGTGTTATTTTTCATTTTGTTGTAAAGGAAAGTAATGCAGCAAGACATATCTTTTTACATATATTAAACAAACACTGCTTTTTTGATCATAACCCTCTCATGTTGTTTAACTTCTTTACAGATTACTCCCCCACCCCTTACCCTACCTTCCCGCTCCAAACTTTTATTTTTTTTTATCATCCCGCCTAACCCCATTTCAAAGCCTTAGTCTCTACTGATGTCTGGTAGTGTTTCAGTTTGTTCTGTTTTTTACTTCCCTATTAGCTCATGGGCTTTGTCCAATAAGAAAAAGGAAAGGCAGTGATTGGGACTGATATATAACGTGACACTTTGATTTATTTTCAGTTTTGTGTGAAAATAATGGGAAAACATTATGAGAACAAAGAGAAACAGTGCTATTTTGCTGTTTGCTATGATCTTGGGGGCGACCCATTTATTTCCTCGCTTCAAAATTGAAGATTGGTGCTGGGGGAGGGGATGAAATGAATCATAAGTTTAAATTCAGATATTAAACGGAAGTACACTTTGTGAAGGTCGGATTGAAAAATATACACTTCGTCTGAAAAACAATATATACCTAGGGGAAAATAATCCTCAATTCAATCCCCAGGTGAGACGTCATATTAGTATAGCATTAATGATATATTTGGGTGGGGGAAGGGTTGTACTTTGCCTCGTTATAAGGAAGCCCATTTACCAACTTTAAATAAGTTTACTGTTCATTTTGTATCAAAGAAGCTATTTTTCAGCATTTTAAACAGTTTGGGGGAAAAATGGTTGGATCAGGAAAGAAGGGAGGGGAGCTGACCAATCTACAAGTTAATGCTAGCTCACTTACCTGGAGTAAAAATAATAGTCAATTCAATCCCCAGGTTAGACTTCATAATAGTACAGCGTTAATGGTATATTTGGGTGGAAGAGGGTGATACTTCGTCTAGTTATAAGGAAACCCATTTACTAACTAAAAATAAGTTTACTATTCATCTTGTATCAAAGAGTTTTTTTTTTTTTTTTTTTTAACATTTTGAACAGTTTTGAATTAAAAAAGAGTGGTTGTACGGGGGATGAAAAGGGGAGGGGGTGAACCTGACAAATCTATAAGCTCATGCCAGCTCACTTTAAACATATTCATGTTTGTTTACTACTTTTTAGACCATCACAAGCAAGAGAACTTAATATTTAAATAAATAGAATCTAAAAAATATCATTTTTTTCCTATACAGTTTTATTCAAAAATTCAAAAAAATATGATTCCATTGGGATCCCAATCTAAAAATTTGTACACACATAGATAAAATACACAAGAATTTTTGAGAATTTTTTGAAAAAAATTCATTATATGTTTTTTGAGAAATTTAAATTTGAAATTTAAATTTCATTTTTTGAAAAAGAAATTTTTTATCAAATTAGTCATGTTGCATATCAGATTAAGCGGCAACTAACGTACTTTAAAATGCCATTTACCAAATCGTTCTATCTATATTTGGTGCCGAGTTATTGTCCCTTTTATGTTCCCTTATCCATGGAAAAACGTGGGTTTTTCCAAAGTTCAAAGTCTCATAAAGCAAAAAATAATAGAGATAAAAATCCAAAAATTGATACTTTTGATTACCTCAAGGGGTGCAATTGATGAGCCAAATTTGAAAGAAATACAAAAATGTAAGGTAAAAAACGTTGGATCACTTGACATGGAATGACCCATTTATTAAATTTCCACAATGTGTCCCGAACTTTTCAAAAAAAAATTTTTCCACTGTATTTTTGGTACTAGAATTAGTTGATTCATTTGAACTTGTACCTGAAGCAATTTATTTGCACTAGTAATCTCCAAAAATTTAGCTTTAGCACGTACACTCATTTACTTCTAGATGCTTCAAATAATTTTTTCTCGGAGTTTTCACAATAATATGAAGGCGGCACTTAATGATTGTTTTTGTAATTCAAAATTATAAGGCTAATCGAGATTTATTGCATTGAAGTCAAAGAAATCTATCCGTGAAAACAACCATTCAAAATATAGTGAAGTGGACTGCTTGTTACCCTTCTGAAATTCAATCAGAATTACTGACCTTTTGATGGATAATTAAATATAAGAGCTTACTTCAACAGAAAGTCATCCACGTTATATAGAAATTTGGAAATTTGTACTAATAAAATTTTTTTCACATTTACACATTTTAGCCGTCTGATGCTGTTGTCGATTTGGTTCAAAATGCGCTTCTAAACAAATATTTTTTGTTATGAATGCAGAAAAATCTAAATACCGTTGAATATTAATTGATAGCACTTAAAACCCTTAAACTTCTTAGGATTCTCAAGAACTAATATTGAAATTAAAGACTTGGTAAAAATGATACAGACTCATAAACCACATTAAGTACAGACTGTTTAATTTTTAGAATAGAATGTTTGATGTTATTTGTTTCTTTTTTAAGCACAAGCCAACTGACAGAACCTATAAAAGTGTTTTTTAGCGATAACTCTTAAGTTCGGACTTGATTTATCTTTATTATCATTTTTATTTCAATTACTTAGATTTACGAGAAAAAAATGTTTTATTTGAGTAAGAATTGCATAGTTAGCCAACATAAAATATATTTTTAACTTTTTACAAATTTTCAATTTGTTGAAAAAATACAATGTGGCACGCTGAGCTTTTTCTCTCCAGATAATGGCACTCTCCCTAAAAAGGTTGGCCACCCCTGATTTACACCGTTGTCTATTCACATTGCACATATGTACACTTCCTTGAAAACCTTTCTTCAAAGCTGATAATTCAACAGCCAAATCTCACAGAAAAGTTTGAAACCGAAAAAGCAACTGCTAATTAAGCCCAAGATATATAAGGCTCAAATACCGAATCTGAGCTCTTTAGATTTCTTCCTAAATCTATTCACTAACCACTGTTCCTGTCTAGACAGCTTTTCAAGTTGTTAGCGTTAATAAGCTCGCAAATTAGCCACTGTTACAGAGGTATAATCGATTTCGCTTGCATCTACTGGTATCGATGTCAGTTTCAGAAGCAAAGCTAGCACCATTACGCAAGCTAATGTGTCCTTCATCTTCAATTAAGAAATATTAGAACGGCAATCGACTTAATGGAGCGTCCTTATGGAAAAGCACGGGTGAAGTAAGGGCGTCGGAATTCTCAAAGATGAGTAGGATTTAAGTTTGTTTTTAAGTAATGGCAAAAGATTCGCTTTTATGGGGACATAGGTAATTTTTGCATTAGATTAAATTATTGTGCTGATGATTATGGCGGAAATGTATCTTAAAAAATATTTTTAGAAGAGTCAATAATTTTCAATAATTAGGAGCCAATTATTGGAGATTTTGATACGAAGATAATAATTCTCAGTTTAAAATGTCTTATGGAATCATTTCTTTAATACATTTAAAATGGTTAAAAAAAAAAAAATCTGCATTTCCTCAAAATATTATTTTCGCAAAAATACATGCGTCACGAATGATTCGAGTAGCCATAAACAGTTTTCAACAATTAATCTTATCATTGTTTGGAGGCATTGTTGTTGAAAATAATATTGCTTTATTAACCCTTTGAGTGGCCGCGACATAAAATTCCGCTTTTAGAGATTTCACTGGGTGAATTTAATGTACAAAATTTTGGGAAAAAATACCAATAAAATTATTTACTTAATTATTCTACTCAAGTTGAATTCAAAATATCTAACTTAATTACTTAGAGGACAAAACAAAAATTATTAAGGGTTCCTTAAGTTTAATACATGGCGCTTAAAGGGTTAAAAACCTTTCTCATTAAGAAGTACTTTTTTGTGGCAGAATATACGTAGCATTAGATTAAAATTAAATGTACGTGTTTACATCAAAAATAGTGCTTCAATCATTTGCATTTCAAGAGGGCCAACATCTTTCAACTTATTAAAGTTACGTTTTGATTTCAAGTAGGAAAAGAATATTTTCCCGTACAAAACATGTTTTATAAAAAATGCCTTAATGTACTGAGATATCCTGTAACTTATTCCAATAAATAAATCATTCAACAAAAACTTCTAAATGACCCAATTACAAAACTTTTTTTTTTTTTTTAACTAAAAAAGTATAACTTCAATAAAATCTAAAAAATATTCTTTAAATCTAATGACAATTTCCATAAGAGTCGTTTGTACCAAAATGTATGAAATAAAATGAGTAATCATTTGATCAGAACACTCAAAAATTGCAATTACTCTAAATATCTGCTCTATAGATAAATTCCAAAGCATACAATAAAATTTTAACTAAAAATTGCGAGAGAAGAAATAGGTACACGCAATAAAATAAAAGCTATATGTGCAAATCTGTGTGCCGCCAATTTTTCTCTAAAATTTATTTACTTTTTATTGGTTGTTTTAGAATTAATCTAAATGAAAAATATTAAGATAAACTGGTTTTTGAGTGTTCTTACCAAGAAATCATATACTTGTTTTGTTTCATATCTTCCAGCGCGAACTAAGCTTATGGAAATAATTTTTTAACTTAAAAAAAAAAAAACATTTTATAGATTTTATTTAAAAGATTTTTGTTTTGAAATTAATTGAGGTGAAACTTTTTGAAATTTAAAACATATTTATCTGGTACACATCCTCATCATAAATAATAATAATAGCAATATTAATTTGAAATACAAACCGGTATTTACTTTTTTTGAAATTTAAATGCATTGCGAATAAAGATAGAATAACATGTTTACAGGAAATATTCTCTAAATAGAGCAGGTTTGTATGCTCGAATTTAAAAACAAATTTGAACACGAACATAATGAAAAAATAGGTTTTTAAAATGCTTTTAAACTGATGAATAATTGAGTTAAACTGAGTTAAATAAAAGAAAGTTTAAAAAACTTGTGTTATTTAAAAAGTTTACAATGCCCCAAATTCACGAAGGAATGTTTGCTTAAATTTCGCCTTGAAATTAGTTTACCTTCATTAATAAAATTCACTATATAATTACTGTCTTTTTTCATTTTTCTTAAAAGCAATTAAAAAGCCGAATTAGCAGATATTGGAATAGATAAATTTACTTCAAAAAAAGTGTTTTCAAATGTGATAATATTGGTCTCTTTTCATGTTGATTTGTCCAAAATTTTAAAAATTACTGTGGCATTTTATTACTGTGGTGCACAAAAAATGGTGAAAGTCATACTTTTTATCACCTCCTCCCTCCCCTTGTCACAAACTGTCACAATTTCAAACCTCCTTCCTCCCCCAAAGCGTGACACCATTTGGGGATCCCCTTAGGCGCTTTTCTTAAAGAATATAAGGTTTCCTCTTTAGTCTCTTTTGAGCTCTGTCCTGCATCCGCTCAATTCTCGATGAAGAGAAAATAGAAATTATCTTAGGAATAGCAGAGTTTCTTAAATTTTTCGTTAAGTGGACCCCTTTTTAATGTCCACTTTTTTGTGGCGCTCCTAGCTTTTCTTAAGTAATATAGATTTCGTACGACATTCTGGAAATGGTATCTCTCAATGGTATCTCTCAAATGGTATCTCTCAATGGTAACGGAAATTATTTCAAATTATATGAATTGCGCTTAAGTTGCACTTATGATAGCCATTTCGACAAAAGTATATATACAGCATAAAAAAGGTAAATAACCTATCCCCTGTTAATAATATATGAGATTATGATACTCTGAAGAAACAACAAACAAAAGTTCCATGAATATATGAATATATTTCTTTAATTTAAAGATACAATCAGACAACGAACTAAAATATTTTTTAAATACTTGCGATTTGTAACAAGTAAAGAAACACATGGTAGCCATTTTTGGCGACTGGTACTTAATTTTTTTTTGTAGCCATTTTCAATCAAATAGTTGCCCGTTTGGCGAATAGCGACCGCTCATCTAGAGCTTTAATGATCATGTACTTAATATTTCAACGCAGCGGAAGAAATGCATTTTCTGTTGACAATACTGAGAAACATAATCACTTAAACGAAGAATAGCACCTGAAAAATGCGAACAAGTTCAGTGAGGACGCAAATCGTCGACGACGAAAAGCTCTAAAACTAACCAGCGTTAACGACAAAATCGATTTCTCCTCACCCTCCAATATTGGTTTCAATCCAGAATGAAGTTCTGGGTCATTATCCAAGTTAATTTATTCCTTTTCTTCAATTAAGAAATATTAGCGCGCAATCTGTTTAATGGAGCGTGTGCACGTAAAGCGTGTGCAGAGAGGGGAGTGAGAGAAAGATTATCACTGGATATGATTCCACATGGTGCTAGTTTCGTTTTAATTGCTACAATTATTAATTATATTCGCTCCTAATTAAGAGTATACTTCAGCAGGTACACACACTGATTTATGTGTGAAGGAATCGTTATATTACAGCATAAAAGATAACTAATGGATTGAAAAATCAAAGCAGAGAACAATTGCATACAGTAAACTTTCATTATTCCGGGCCCTATTAAACCGGACTTCTCTGCATTCGGACAGCACTTTTTTCAGGATTCCCTATTAGTTAGGATTTATGAAGTTCTACTGTGAAATAATACTGAAAACTAATCAAACCCCAAAACAAAAAAACAGCGATAGATAAACACCGTGTTTACTAATGATGACGGGGGCATGTTAAATATGTGCGTAGCCACAAAATCCATCGAGTTCCCATTTCCCCTGGGGGATCTCGACCAGTGATTACTCGGTTAATGTGTTCGATCCAAAAAAAAAAGCTCTACCGGGACTTATCCAACAGTTTAAACGACGTGCAGTGTTAGGTACAGGGAAAGCAGAAGTGAGTGAGTAATAGACAAATAAAACATTTCAAAGCCAAACCAGTCAAAAAAAAAAAAAAAAAACTGATGAACCAAATAAAGTGCAAACAAATCATCATCGCAAATAAAGGAAGCTGTTAAGACCGTTTCATACATTTTTGTCTGTAGGAAAAATTGCTTGAATGATACAAACTCTCGCAAAGAAAACGTGGTAAATAATTTGAAAATGCTCGTAGCAAATGCACAATAATAACTGAATGTGTAAAAAAAAACAAAAGTTTATCAACTCAACACACTAATGAATCAAAGATGTTTTTAAGAAAAATGAATCACATCAAGCATACTGGTATGATACCATCATCAAATAATAATAATCACAAAAAGAATTAAGCTCTGAGAATGGAGAAGCACATTAAAAATATAGCGAAAAATACAAATGAAAAACCAAACTTGTAGAAAACTACATAGCACAGAATTGTACAAGTAAGCATTGTAATTAATTTAGCAGGAATAATTTATTAATTTATTTATTATTATTATTATTATTATTATTTTGCAATTCCATGTAAACTCAAAGAACCATTCAACAAAAACTATCGAGCGAAAAAATAATGTACATTAAGAGCAAGAATCTGAGAAACTGTCACGCCTAGCATTATGAGGTGATTCATGACCTCTCAGATTTTCTCCCAAAAATTACCAAATGTTTATTATCTTATTGAAAGACCAAATCCAGAATTTTTTGCTCTAAAGTTGAGTTGTTTAGTTTTTATGGACCCCTAAAGTTGAAGGTGCGGCATCAAAAATGAAGCGGATTTTCAAGACATGGAAATTGCTGTGAGCCAAAACTCTTACCAGGAACTGTTAAACTGCAATTTTCTTTTTGTATATGGAATATAGAAGGTTGAAACTTTACAAAATGAATGTTAAATTTGTGGTAAGTTGTTGCCGTAAGGTCAGTGAAGGCCCTCAAAACAGGGCCTTTTTGACGTTTTTTAGCGTTTTTGAGGTCCAAAAACAGCTTGTACATTTCAGTTGGCACGGCAAAAATAGTGTCGTTTGAAAGACCAGTGTAAGCACTTTAAAATAATGTATAAATAACCGAGAAAAGTTCAACGTGCTTTTAGTTGACGTATGACGAAATATGAAAAATGGAACATATTTTACAACGATTTACAATATGTTCGTAACTCGAGGACATATTATCTTCTGTGGGATAGGTTGTGGGGTAGTCCTTAGGGCTTGTCAGGTTGTGACTGGGGGGGGGGGGGTGGTGCGGAGGGGGTGAGGGCGACTCGGCGGGATGGAGGGGTGTGGGGGTAGCTTAACGGGAGGGTTGGGCGCAGACGGGGTGGTGGGATGGTGGGGGACACGTGGACAACACTCGGGGTGCAACGCGGCATGCGGCGACGGGCACACTCGTTTAAGCGAGGGGGGAGGAGGGGGGGTGGAGGTGGGGGGGGGGGAGGGGGCTAGGGGTGGTGGGGCAGGGGCGTCTTAGGGGGGGGAATGGGCGGTTTTGTAGGGTGGGGGGAACTTGCGGGCGTCTGCGCCGATAAGTATTTCGGAGGATCAGGTGGCGGTCGGGAGCTGGGGAAGATTGTTGGAGTGGTAAAGGGGGGGGTGGGGTTGTTGGGTGGGTGGGGGGGTCGGTGGGGGGCTTAGTGTCGCGTTTGGGAGTGGGAATGGGTAAGGACGTGCGTTTATAAGGCTGGGAGGTGGGTGGCGGGAGGACCGGTGTGGGGTTTGAGGATGATGGGGTGGTAGGAGGGGTGGGGGGTAGGCCGGGGTGGTGGTGGGGGCGGGTGGTTAGTTTGGAGAGGCGGGGCGGGTATTTGGGTCCAGGTTGGGAGACAACCTAAACTTCTTGGGTGGGGGTGGGGAGCGGGTGTGAAGCTGTGGGGATCTAAGTGGGTTCGGTGGGGTAAGTAGGCGGGGATGGTCGGACGCGGAGTTGGGGGGGGGGCCCACCCCCATCCCTCGGGGCGTGTAGGGATAAGAAAGCGCGGTCGTGGGTGGGGGGGGCGGAGTGGGGGGGGCGGTAGGGGTGGCACTCACTACGCTCACACTACGAGGGGTGGGGACCGGTAGCGATGGGGGGCGGGTGTGAGGAGTTGTTGAGAGTCGAAGAGTTTGGGTGGGGGGGGGGGCGGCCCCCTCCCTCACCCCACCCCCCCGGGAGGGTAGGGTGGGGGGCGTGGCGGTTATTTGTGTGGTTGAGATAGAGCTGTGGGGTTTGTTGCGGGGAGGTAGAGTGAGTGTTATTAATTCTTTGGGACAGGGATGGGGGGGGAGTAGTTGGGCGGCGGTGGGGAGAGGGGGGGTCTTGGGGGTGAGGGGGGGGGGGGATTGAGGGGGCCTCGGGGGTGGGCGGTTGGGGGCGGAGGGGGGGGGCGTAGAGTGTCTAATCTTGTGTTGGGGTTAGGTTGTTGTATCATTGAAGAGGAGGGGGTGTCGTTGGGGCATGGTGTGGGTGTGGGGTGGGGAAGAAGGCGGGGTTGGGGAGAGAGTGTACGGAGCGGGGGGGATGGGGCGAGGTAGAGAGAGGCTTTGGTTCATAGGAAGGTGTGATGTTTGTACAGTAAAGAGCTCAACACACACACGGGGGGGGGCGGCGGGAGGGGGTGGGGGGGCGGCGCGTGGGGGGGGGGGGTGGGGGTTGGGGGTGGTGTAGGGGGTGAGAGGGTGGGTGGAGGTGGGGGGTGCGGCGGTGGTGTGTGGGGGTGGGTTTGTGTGTGGGGGCGGGTGGGGGGGGTGGCGGGTGGGGTGGGGTGGGAGGGGGGGGGCGGTAAGGGTGGGGGGGTGGGGGTCCAGCGCGGCCTGCCGCGGGGGGGGGGGGGCTGGGGGGGGGGCTGGGGGGGTTGGGTGATGGGGGCTCGGGCGGGGGGGGGGGCGGGAGGGGTCAGGGGGGGGGGGGGGGGTAGGGGCGGGGGGGGGGGTGGGGGTGGAGTGGGGGGCTGGGGCCGGTCGGGGGGTGGGGGGGGGGGAGGGGGGGGGGGGGGGGGGGGGGCTGGGGGGGTGGGGGGAGGGGGGTGGGGGGGGGGGGGGGCGGCGGGGGGGGGGGGGGGGGGGGGGGGGGGGGGGGGGGGGTGGGGGGGGGGGGTGGGGGGGGGGGGGGGGGGGGAGGGCGGGGGGGGGGGGGGGGGGGGGGGGGGGCGGGGGGGGGTGGGGTGTGGGGGGGTGGGGGTTGGCCGGGGGGGGGGGGGGGGGGCGGGGGCGGGACAGGGTGGGGGGGGGGGGGGGGGGGGGGGGGGGGCGGGGGGGGGGCGGGGGGGGGGGGGTGGCGGTGATGGGGGGGGGCGATGGAGGGGGGGGGGGGGGGTGGGGGCGGGTGGGGGCGGGGGGGGGGGGGGGCGGGGGGGGTGGGTGGGGGGGGGGGTGGGGGGGGGGGGGGGGGGGGGGGGGGGGGGGGGGGGGGGGGGTGGGGGGGGGGGGGGAGGGGGGGGGGGGGGGGGGGTGGAGGAGCGGGGGGCGGGGAGGGGGGGGGGGGGGGGGGGGGGGGGGGGCGCGGGGGGGGGTGGGGTGGTGGCGGGGGGGGGGGGGGGGGGCGTGGGTGGGGGGGGGGGGGGGGGTGGGGGGGGGGGGGGGGGGGGGGGGGGGGGGGGGGGGGGGGTGGGGGGGGACGGGGGGAGGAGGGGGGGGGACGGGGGGGGTTGGGGGGGGGGGGGGGGGGGGGGGGGGGAGGGGGGGGGGGGGGGGGGGGGGGAGGGGGGGGGCGAGGTGGGTGCGGGGGCGGTGGGTCGGGGCGGTAGGGGGGGGTGGGGGCGGTGGGGGGGGGGGGAGGTGGGGGGTGGGGGCGGGGGTGAGGGCGGGGGGGGTGGGGGGGGCGGGGGGGGGGGGGGGGGGGGGGGGGGAGTGGGGGTGAGGGGCGGAGGGGGGGGGGGGGTGGGGTTGGGCGCTGGTGGGGAAGTGGGGACGCCGGTCGAGTATGGGAGGTGGGGGGTAGGTGAAAACTGCAGCGGGGCGGGCGGTGGGGGGGGGCCATGGTGAGCGGGGCGCGCGGGGTTTAGAGTGGGGGGTGTGCATCGGGGCTGGTAGGCAGAGGGGGGTGGTGTGTGGTTTTGTGTGTGGTGGGTGTTAGTGGAGGGTGGGTGCCGTGGTGTGGTAAACACGGGTAAGTTCTCGTGGTTGAGGTGTTAGGGGCGTGTGGGGGTGAGGCGGGCAACGGGTGGCGTAACTTTGTACTAATTGTATATGGGTAATAGGTTATGGGAGGGGTGATGGTGATGGTCGTCCTGGAGGGAGTCGGGGGGCGGGAATTGTGAGGTGGGGGGTGCTACTCGGAATGTAGGGGGCACACAGGGGTGGGAGGGTCTGGGTGGTCGTGGGAGTTGTGGGGTCGGGGGGGGTGTGTAGGAAGGGAGTCGGGCGCTCTGGGGTGAGAGTGTGGGCGGGGGGGAACACACAGCACGGGGGGGGGGCGGGAGTTTGGGGAGGAGTGCGGGGGGTTGGGAAGGTGGGTATGATATATCATTATTGCGGACGATATGGATTTGGAGGGGGCGATGTGGAGGACGAGGTCGGGGTGGGATGTGATGGCTTTGGTTTGGGGGGAGGTTATGCCGTATCTTTGTTGGGTGGTGGAGAGGGGTGGCGCACACAGGGAGGCGGTAGGGAGTGAGGGACAATAGCGCTTGGTTGCGGGCGAGGGGAGCGTGTTGGGGAAAAATTTAGCATGATCCTGTGGGGGAGGTTGGAGTCGGGTGTGAGTAGTGGCGGTATGGTAGGTGGAGTGTGGGGGTGGGTGGGGAATTAGGGTAGATGTGTGTGTGTGTGTGGGTACGCGAAGTGATCTGAACAGGAAGATTTCTAGGGTGGCGGTGGGTGGGGGGGTGCGGGGTAGGCGTCAAACACAACCACTCCCTCCCACCCCCCCCCCCCCCCTCTACTCTACCTTCCGGGTGCGGACGGCGAGGTGTGCGGGGAATCACACACAATTGTGTTGGGTGATTGGGGAGTGGGGGATATGGGAGGGTGATTGTGGGTGGGGGCGGGGGGGATGAATTGGGAGGTGGTAGGGGGCGGGGGGCGGGAAATTGGCATTTATATACGCGGGCCACCCACCCCCCACCCCCCTCCCCAACCCACGAGGGGAGAGTGGAATTGTGGTCATGACTGTTGCCGAGGGGGCGGTTGGCTGGGGGATGCTGACGGAGGGTGTCAAGGGGGGTTGGGGGGAGAGGATTCATGTGTAGGATAGGTGGAGGGGTTAGGACCTATCTCTCACATCCCACCGTGAGTTGCATGCGATTTGGGAGGTGGGGGTGCGGCGTGCTTCAGCTATATCGTTATTCGTGCGTCTTATGGGGTGGGGGAGGAATGGGGGGGGATGGGTGGGGGAGGGGGATGGGTGTTGGCGGGGGGGGGGTGAGGGGGGGGTGGTGGGTTGGGTGGAGGCCGAGCGGTGGGGGGGTTGTTGTAAGGAGGTATCCGTCTGGAAGGGGATGGGAGGAGTGTGGATAGAGGGGGGGAGGCGGGGTGTGCGCAGACGGGGGGAGGTTATGGCGATGGGGTTTGGTATTGGGGGAGGGGGGGTCTTTTGTAGGGGGATATGGGGGGGGCAGGGGGCGGGGGATGGGGGGCGGGGCAGTGGAGGTCGGGGGTGGAGAGGGTGGGAGTGATGAGTGACTGGCGGAGGGTTTTTTTTAATTTTTATATTTTTTTATTTTTTTTTTTTTTTTTTTTTATTTTTTTTTTTTTTTTTTTTTTTTTTATTTTTTTTTTTTTTTTTTTTTATTTTTTTTTTTTTTTTTTTTTTTTTTTTTTTTTTTTATTTTTTTTTTTTTTATATTATTTTTTTTTTTTTTTTTTTTTTTTTTTTTTTTTTTTTTTTTTTTTTTTTTTTTGTTTTCTTTATTTTTATTTTTTTCTTTGTACTTAATCAGAACTAGTTGAGTCCTTTGAGGCGAAATGTGAAAAAATTTTTCACAAAAAATGCACAGAAAAAAATAAATTTTTTGTAAAAATTTTTTCACATTTCGCCTCAAAGGACTCAACTGTTCTGTTAAGACAAAGAATATAGTATGACATTGGCGAAAAAAATATTTCAATATGTTGTTGGCAGAGGAAGTTACGACCGTTTGAATATCGGTAAAATAGGACATTTTTCATATTTCGGCCTTACGCAACTAAAAGCACGTTGAACTTTCCTCGGTTATTTATACATTATTTTAAAGTGCTTACACTGGTCTTTCAAACGACACTACTTTTGCCGTGCCAACTGAAATGTACAAGCTGTTTTTGGACCTCAAAAACGCTAAAAAACGTCAAAAATGCCCTGTTTTGAGGGCCTTCACTGACCTTACGGCAACAACTTAGCACAAATTTAACATTCATTTTGTAAAGTTTCAACCTTCTATATTCCATATACAAAAAGAAAATTGGAGTTAAACAGTTCCTGGTAAGAGTTTTGGCTCACAGCAATTTCCATGTCTTGAAAATCCGCTTCATTTTTGATGCCGCACCTTCAACTTTAGGGGTCCATAAAAACTAAACAACTCAACTTTCGAGCAAAACATTCTGGATTTGGTCTTTCAATAAGATAATAAACATTTGGTAATTTTTTGGAAAAAATCTGAGAGGTCATGAATCACAGGCGTGACACTCTCTCAGATTCTTGCTCTTAATATAGCACAATTTTCCCAACATTTTTGCAAGCAATTATTAAATAGAAGAGAATCACTCGAAAGAAAGCTGGGGAAAAAAGTGGAAGTACAGCAATTACTAGGGCTTTTAATCCAGTGTTGATCGACAATCGATAGCCGCCAAGATTAGCGAAAGTGATGGAGAAAAACTCCCTTAACGAAGTCGGATTAACTAGGGTTGATCCTATCCATTCTGAATTACTGTCTTGTAATGAAATTCTCCTACGCAAGGAAAAGTGGTACAAATATTTAAAAGACACTATTAAGCTCAGTATAGACGATAGATTAAAAATAAAATAAAAAAAAAGTAAAGGCATTACTAGTAATGAATTCTCTGATGAACAAAGAAAAAAACTTCTGGAGTATCAATTGATAGATTACTATTCTAATGCCACAAAAAAGGTCTTTTTGATGCCCATGCTTACTAACATAACATAATCATTGGAGACAGCTCAATTTTTCCCTAAGCAGCCCATTTGTTTCTGAAGGAAATTTCGACTTAAAAATTCACTTAACACTGTCCTTAATATAAAACGAAGAAAAAGCACGTGATTATAAAAAATAAATCTTTCGTTTCTTTGTCCCTTTTATAAAACAAACTAAACAGAGAATGAAATGAAAAAAAAGTAAAACTGAAAGGAAACAGTGTAAATAAATAAACAATATTTAATAAACGCAATTAATAACTTAAGCATTTTATCAGAGATGCGATTTTAGTTACTAACACGTACAGTTGTGCTTTACATCTGCATATGAATATATGAAATGTAGTTGAGCTAAACCTTGCCTCTAGTTCTTCACATAGCTTTGGACGATAAATCTTTAGTGCTGTAAATTTTGCTGACGATGATACGCTTCAAAATTATCAGACTTTAATGGCTCGCGCACGTGGAAATACGGCTGCTGAAGTATTAGTTTCAAATCCAGTTTCTACGTCAAGCCCATTAACTAAGCTAATTTATTTACTTCGCCTAATTAAGAAATATTAGGGTGCCAATCTGTTTAATAGGACGTGAACATGTAAATCAAGCAATAAGGATTATGGACAGAAATTTCTGAACAACTTGAACATGGTTTTCCGTTTACGGTTAAATGTCTTCCCGAGGCGGGCATTGGTAAGATAAATTAGGGACTTTTACCCTTTTCATGAATATACGAAAGCTTTTAAAATCAACTCTGAAAGATGAAGTGCATTAATTTTTATTGTTGTTTTGCTGTTTTCAAAAAAAAAAAGTGTTGAAATAAAATGGACAGTACATGTATAATATAATAGCAATAATAATAACTATAATGGAACAATTAACCTGAATTGAATCCTTTATTTCAGAAACCATTCAGACGCCAAAACTGCTAATTCCAGAAGAAAAAAAAACCTCATAATATTAAATTGTTTAGCGCTAATTCTGAAAAAAAAATATTGGGAAAAGTGGGATGATATTAAGCTTCAAAATTTTCTCTCTCTCTCTCGGATGTGAATTGAAAATTTGAAACTTTAGCTCAAAACTTTTAGTTTAAAAAATTTAAACTCTAGCTATCTCCTGTTGAAGTATTGAAAACAATTACGTCATCAAAAATAAAAAGCATCATTCGTTATATTACTCCACCTATACGGTAAATGACGAAGATAGAAGTATAAGTTGACGAACAGCTGGAAATACACATTAAGAAAGAGAAACGATACTTTAAAAATATGAGTTCATTCGGGTGAAAGAATTAGCTATAGATGTTGATATTAATGAAGAATTACAGAAAATCAAAATTCGTCATCTTTCCGATTCATTACCATACCTTTTTTCCCTACTTAAATGTATAAAGTTTAAAGAACCGTCGTCCTTATACCAGTATAAAAAATTTCATATTATGATAAAAATGCCTTTTTTTAAATTTCCGAACTTGGCACTTGACTTGTTTTTAAAATAAACAATTCAATTTATGTCCTTAGTTACAAACAATGTACTCAACTTTTATTTCTCGAACACATTTTCTTAATTTTATACCCGTATAAACAGGGATGTATCAGTTTCGGAAAATACCTTATCAGTTTCCAGTGTTGTACTTTCAAGAAAATATTTTCGCACTATGTCGCTATAATTATTTAAAAATTAATAAATCAAAAATACCTCCTACAATATCAAAAATTGTAAGAATACAATCATATTTTTTAGAAAAGTTTGCGAGACAAGAGTGATAAGCTTTATTTTAAAGTACCGTCCATACATTACGAAGAAAATTCAAAATACATAGTTGAAAGAACTAAGCGCTGCAGGGCTAAAAATACACTTCTTTAAAATTACCAGGAAACTCAACAAACAATTGGTAACTTTAAATGCCTATACCACTAGAACGCAAAGAGCGTAAAGAGCGTAAAAATCAAGAAAAATTCAACGTACCGTCTTGAGAGAATTCCTTTCCAATAATAAATACGCTACAGGAATACAGAAGGGATTTAATAAATATATGCATAAATAAACCGCAGTTTTCTTGCTATGTTTGTTAAGAATGCGCTTTCCCAAACGCAGAATAAAAGTCAGAGTAAATTTATGACTTTTATTTGAAAATCGACTTTGTCATTCGGATGAACAATGAGTTACTAAGGAATTGCAAATATTTGAATGCAGTATTTTTTGAAGACGCAAATGTAGATGATATTTTGTATTTTGGAAAGTTTGGTGTGAGGGAAAAGTATTTTTTATTTGTGCAACATATTTTGAGAGATTTGTTTCCAAAGGACTTCTTGCAAATAGTTGCTGTTGCATTTAGTACTAGGGTATTCTCTGTTGTAACTTGCTTTGTAACTATACAAGGTACCTCAACAGGAACACATAATAAATACAGGCACGGCAGGTTCTCTACAAGTTAATGAAATTAAAAAATGAAGAATAATAGAAACTTTCTGATGTTAAGATTTAATTGAAGGAAACATACTTGCTTCTTTATTCATGCATACGGAATAGTTTTTGTTAACTTTTTTCGGACAGAATTTCCTGAGGTGGGCAAAAGGCATCTTAACAGTTCTTTGTTCTTACTTTTGGATGCCCATCTGTTCAAAAAAATAAATTAATTAAAAAAATAAACGCAGGTAGGGTTTAAATCTGCAAAAATAAAAATTGTATAAGAACCGAATATCATAAACGCGCGAGTGACGGACAAGGCAACATAGTTGGCGCGATTTATTCTGTGCTCCATGAGAAAATTTTTGATTTCACTTTTGTCTGATAGCACTCTTCTGCCGTATTGTATTGTTACAAATTTTGAATATATATATTTTATGTTTTCTGTGCCTTAGTTTATTGCAACTTTTTTATAAAAATTTAGTATTAATTTACTTTGATAATTACCTTAGCTTTTTCAAGCTTTGCCTGCAAGATTTTGTTTTCGTGTTGTGTAAGTCAGTGAGATATTGACAAACTCGCTTCAGTTTTGGTGACTTAATTTTGGCTCAAACTTTATCAAGAAATTTCCAAATGTCGTCAAACTTGTAGATATTTTGAATCTAACAGATACACTATTTACTGAAATATAGCAATGTTTTCTTCCATTCCAAGAATATAGGAAATAGCTTCACAGATAATTCTTAGTTCAGTTAATGAGTTGGTTAGATCAGAGTTTACGCAGTGTAAGCTATGTCCCAAGTAACTTTAAAAGGACTGAGACGTATGTCTTACAAGACAAGGATACCTGAACACAAAACGAACTCATAACAATATATTAAACTATTATGCAATATATTCGGCTGGAGTTCTACTTGTACTCAATACATCAAAAGTATGTTTCCTGTTAAAAATGCTTCGTGTTTTTTCAGATAATATGCATCTGCTATCATTTTCCTTTGTTCATACGTTCATAGGTTCCTATTGCAATTCCGAAATCTTTTCTATGCATTAAGTTTTAATGTCCATAAAAGAGTTTACATATAGGGCATATCATTCATGTAAAAATTGTATTCATAATATTAGTCTGTTTAAAAAATCAATTTAAATAAAATAAAAAAAAATAATTTCGTTAAAAAATCTGATTTATTGATAAAAAATTAAATAAATGAATCAATGAATAAATAAACAAGTAAAAGCAAACGAACTAAAAATAAATAAATACATAATAAAACACAACACACACACAAACCCTGAAGAACATCCGTTGTAGAGTTTTTTCGCAATGACTCATATCGAACTGCAGTGGAAAACAACCTTCATCGCTGCAAAATTTCAACACTGTAAAAACAGTCCAAACTTAACAACAATGATGCGTGAACATAATAGCTGAATTTCGATTACTATGGTTGTATGAATTACTAGTAAATAAATAAATCTTGCAACTTTGAGAAGTTTTTCAGGTGAAACTAAACTTTTTTAATTATCGATTATTCTCAGGAAGTTCTCCAGTCGTATAAAGTTCCACTCTAAAGTCAATTTCCAAAGCCGAGCAAAATATTAAGAAGATATCTTAAAGAAAGCACATATAAACTTATTTTAAGCAATAAATTCATATAGCTTCAAATTTCCCGATGAAATATAACCCCAACTCCTCATTCGTTGCAAAATTTATAGAGTAATGAGATTTGCATGTGAGGGCATTTTTATAACTTAGCTCAGGAATCTTCTCCTAACATATCCTGTTACTTGAAGCGTCGATTTATTAACAAAGATAATCAAAGCAATACAGTGAATTACGACGCAAGAATTTTCCAAACAATGTAAATGATTTATTTAAACATGTTTAAAAATTAATGCTATGCCAGCTGGATATAACGATAGTACTGCGTAGGTATTAATAAATGAAACTGTGCATAATAATTGCAAATAAAGTTGCTAGATTTACAATATGTAGGGATGGCATTGCATTAGTAAACAGATTTTAATGATAATCTTTTAACTTCATCGAAAACTAAACGATTTTACTTTCCCATAAAAGATAAGGAGGTAAATTTTGTCTAGAGCAAAATAAGCTTTTTCCCGTATGCAAGAGTCAATTTGTAACCTTATACTGCAAAAAATAAACTTGTTTTTACAGTATAATACTGGCAGCCGAGATTCCAGTTAAAACTGTAAAATGCACAGTAATATACTGTAAAGCTGCTAATTTTACAGTTTAATACACTAAAATGAGCAATTTTACAATTTATTGATGTGCATTTTACAGTTTTAAACTGGAAACTGCTGCTAGTATTATACTGTAAAAACAACAATTATTTGTTTTTGCAGTGAAGATATATATTTGTGTAAAGGTGTGTCAAACTTGCACTAGTTCTAAGTTTACGGGAAGCCCTTGTTTCTGAAAGTAAAAACTGCAAATGTATACAGAATTTGTGGACCTTCTTCGCTCTTCCACCGTCAACAATACTATTTAAGGTTCATTGTTTTTTTATGTAAGGTGATTTGAGTTTCTATTCAAGGGAATCATATAAAAATGTTTGAATCGTTCAAAAGATACTTCTACAATAACCAAGTCGACAAAAAAAAAAAAAAAAATTACGGACATCTTCTACATTTAAAGGCTACACATTAAAAACTATTTTTAAATTAATTCTGTCCAGACAAATTCGTTTTTTCGTAAAGGTTTTCACAAGCTTTAAATTTCCATATAGGCACTAATAAGTTTTATTAAACTGTTCAAAATTCTAAGAATCAAAAGATAGAACATAGAAATAAGTATTTCTTTCCAAAAAATGCTCGACTAGACTATTCCCTTAATGTGACTAGAGCGACAGACAAAACAGACCGACAAATACATATTTTGACAATCCAAAACTCTACTTTCCAGTTTTTCTTTTCGATATTTTCAAAATTATTAAAGCGATTTTGACTTTTTTATTTATGTTTTGCTTTTAGCGATATTTTTATGAATCAAACCTCCTTTAATTTTGTTCCAATTTTTACGGGAAAATAGAATAAAAAGAGGAAATACATATAAAGTTTTCAACTTGCTAGTAGTAAAAAAAGGCGAAAAAGTTTTGCTTGTGTAAAAAAAAAAGAGACACATATATTTGCAGCATAGCCTTGTTTAAAGCCTGCAATGAATCTAGTTACATCTTTGTATGAAAAAATGCTTAGTTTCTTTTCTTGATTTAGGTTTTAGGAGAAAAAAAATCATGAATACTAAAATGCAATCTTAAAAGGAATATTCGTATTTTTTCAGAGCCTTTTACAAAGCTACATATGTAAAAACTGCATCTTGCGATTTTATTCAAAATCAAATCTTTTATACGAACCTTTTTAAGACTTCGTATTAGCCATTATTCTTTTTGCAAAACAAATCATTCGTTTTTTTCTTACATGAAAAGAATTCCAGTAATTTTTCGTTTGCTTTTTCTAGACTTACATTCTTTTGCTCAAAAAATGCAAAATAAGTTTTCTGAAGAGACGCAAAAATTGCACTAATTCGATCAAGAAAAAAAAAAAAAAAAAACGCAGTTTCAAATATCCTATTGTTAGAACTTGGAAGAAAAGTATTTTTGTTTCTTTTTGTGTACTGTAAAGAAGATATTATGCTGCTAAATAAGATTAGTATTTGCATGTAAAAAAATATATCAAAGAAAAAAGGAACTTTAAAATGCCTCAAACAAACAATTATGAAAAAGTTCTTTCAAACTAATATCAATCTATAGAGTTAGAAATATCTATGGTATAAATTTTCTCCTTAGCCTCGCGCTACCTATTTCATGTAGTTTTTAACATGGAAACAAAAACTTGGCTACAACTTGGCTCCACGAACTTTAGACCAACGATTTTATAACGTATAAAATGGACTGACTGATGGCTAAAAACATAAGTAAAACACTAGTTGCGGATTAGTTTTTTGGCAATTATAAAGAAAAAAAGTTTTATGATAGAGGTTTACCATTGCTATGGAAAATTGAAAATTTTCTAACATGCGTAATTGTGCAGATGCATAGCATATCGCATTTTGATAATCGGTAGCTATCAATGATTGCAGTACACAATGCTAAGGCGTTGTATGCTGTAATCATTATATTATATTTATATATAATCTCACCATACTAAGAGACTTTTTTTAGTTAAGATCGTCCAACGATATAAACGAATTCTAACTTTTACCTCCTATTATCAGTTCTCCTATTACCAGTGTTGTATTTTCTTTAAGCAGGTTTTACTTTCCTTCCTTCATAAGTTGTATATGTAGATTAGATTAAATAAGTATTCTTTTTAAAATAATTCATTTTTCATTTTACTTAAGACCCAAGTAATTTGTTAACTCGCTTAATGCCTTCAACTGTTTAATTTAAAGCGTTCCTATAGATTTTTGCTGAATATAGGCGAATAAGGGGCTCCTTGCAGTTTAGAAACCAATTGAAACTGTAAATTGTTACGATTTCCTCTCTTTTCTGACGTTTTGTGTTTTATTTCATTTTCACTTTCTCTATAATGATGTGATCAGGGCTTAATTTCTATTAAAACGAGCCCTGCAGTCCTCAACATTTATTTTTGCATAAATTGCCTGCAATTCATGGAAAATGTTAAAATATTCATGAAACAGAAAATAAGTGCAGGAGCTTAGTTCCCTTTAGCTCCCAAGCAACTTAAGTACTAGCTGTAATATTAGTTTACTTCTACTATCTTACGTTGTGACATTATTATATCCGATGTCCACCGATAATATCTTAATCTCAACCCTAACAACTGACTTTGTCTTAAGTTTTTGTTGCACTTACGTAATCTCAATTAATGTTTTATGGGATTTTTCAAACTCTGTATAACATTTTAAAAATTAGTTTTCATGTTCACAAAACACACTGTTTCGCATATTCATGCAAAGTATCGTGCTGTGATTAAAAAAAAAAAAAAAAACAGATATGTTACACAATTCGAATCTGTTTACCAGCTACTATCATTAAATATTGTTCGAAATTATTTCTGACGAAACGCAAATCACATTGAAAGAAATTTTTCTAAACATTATTATTTAATTTAGTTGCAACAAATAAAGCTTGCATAAAGTAAAGAGAAGAAAATGCGTAACCCAAGCTATAATTAACAAATGAACCAAATGGAAATCGAATCTTCGAAGTACTGCCATTTGTTACTCGGTGCGAAACAGCGATGTTCAATATGTGAAATCTGCTCAACTTAAATTCCCTTATGATTCGTTAACTTTGTGCATGGGTATGTAATTTCACGCAGAAAGATAGTTCTCTAATATGGGGCTGAAAACTAGGAATAATGGAAACATAGTAAGGGCTCTAGATATTTCATCTCTTATGCATGGTTTAGTATCTTCGACCTAAGTTGCCGGTTGTTGGTAAGTATTAATCAGAATACGCGTTTGCTAAAAGCATCCGTAGAATCATTTTCTAGCTTTAGAGTATTTCTTGTAATGAATGAATAAAATAATTTGATGATCTACATATTATGTTGAGAAAGCTATATGAGTTATGTAATGCAGAAAAACTTAGCAAAACAAAAGAACAGTAGTGTTGAAAGTCCTATATTGGTCAGTAGAAATGTCAATATAGTCAAACCTCCATATATCGAACTTCATCTCATGGAAGCTTTCTGTACATCGAATTTTTAGCTATATTCCTCTAACCTTGCGACAACAGACTTTTCCCTATTTCCACGACTGAAATTGGTACTGAAGGGACACCGATTTTTAAGCAATTCATACATTTAAGCTGCTGTTGTAATATTGTCAGAAGTGTTTTGTTGATGCCGGGAACTACTTTGAGGGACACTGATGTATTTATCTGAAAATACAGTGATTTTTGTCACACCAGTTTCCTTACTTTTCGGTCTTACTTTGTAGATGAGTTCTTAAGCTAATGCCTTCAACTTATAATAATCCAGACGTTTATTTGATACTTTTTCCCGCACTTGTATCGTTTAAACTCCTCTTCTAAAAATTACTATTTCTGACAGGGTTTAAAGTGATCTTTATTCGGTATTTTACGTACATATTCTACAAACTAAAAAATATCCAGCTGCTCTAAATATGGTATAAATTCCGAAGAAACTTTCTTAAGAATAGTTTTCTACATTCTTTAAAATGTTGCTATGTAAAACTTGCAATCAGACGGTTTCTTCGCAATTCCTTTGGATGGATAAGAGACATTTTATTCTTTTTTAGTAGTAAAACTAAAAGCTAAACACTTTAGTTGTTTTTTTTTTCTTTTAATTTTGCAAAACTCCCATGATATTTTCTGTCAATCAAAAATTCTGAGCTAAATTTAGTTCAAATTCACCGTAAAATTTGATTTCTATAAGGACATACATATGCAGTGCACACATAATTTTTGTTTCTTTTGTAAAGATGTAATAAGCATACTCTATTACTTTTGATCAGTATTTTAAAATAATTTGTGTGTGTTTTTTTTACACAATTTTGAATAGGTCCGCAGGAATAAGCAAATGACTTTTTCATTATTTCCTTCAGCAAAATTTTATATGATGAAATAAAATCGCCTACATGCTCTAATTTATAGCTAATGCAATGTAATTTATGTTCTTTTTCATTTATATTAAGAACTTCCTTGGTACAAAATAGTACTGGAAGATACATGATATCATAATTTTTTCTGAACACATTTATATTCAAAGAGAAAAAAAGATTCAACACATTACAGACCGCTAATGTTTGAAAGAAAAGGGTTTTTGAATTATAGATGAAATTCAAATAAGCAAAAATGGCATGTTCAAGTGTATGTACACTGGCATTGCGTGAAGTTCGACGAAAAACACAAATGTATGCACAAGGATTTTAATGAAATTTAATGAAGTACATAATGTTCACTCGGAAAGTATAATGAAACATTTTCAAGCAAAGTTTCGGAAATTATGCTTGATACATTTTAAAACATATGAAAATAACACAAAGCAAATTTTCTTATTTGTGTGTGAAAAATGAACGACAATACACAAAAAAAAAAAAAAGTCAATTACGTTTGAACAGAGCCTTAAGATTCAAAATTGAATCTTTGGAAAAGCATTTTTTCCCCTGAAGGGAAAAGAAAACCCTCGCATCGATTCACCTCAAAACCATCAAGTATCATACACTTCTGATCACTTAAGTAACAAGATTCACATCTTCCCTTGACAGCTAATCATCTCAACTTCCATTGCCCACAAGGTTTGTCATAAAGTAATTGAGAGGTGGAATTGGAATAAATTGAGCAGAACGGACAGGATAACTTAATCATTAGATGGCATAACAAGATTAGTTCAGATTTGCAACTTAAGATGAGCGACGATGAGCTGAAACATTAGCAGTTGTAAAACTGGGGATAATATCTTGATCACATTTATTTATATGATACACTTAATTGTTGCAAAAGATTAAAGGACTCGAAATATTATTATCTTGTTTTGTCTTTGGGTTTTAATATGAAAAATGAATATTTCATAGGAGAATTTCTTGCTTAGAGAAAACTCAATAAATGTCTGTTTTAAAAGTATTAAATGAAATCAGAGGCTTAATAACTTGTGAATTATGGTCTAAGAGTACCTTTAATTCCACAAAAATGTGATTTTAAATACAATTTACAAAATGAAATAAATATAAATTCTGGGAAAGTTTTGTAAAAATTAGAAATTTTAAGAAAATTGCATTTTGAATTTGAAACAGCAAAATTTGATTTCTTTATTTCAATTTGAAGATGCAATATTACGAATGAGACTTCTTTCATTTTCTTGTATTTTGTATTGTTCCGCAATTTTGCAACAGTCTGCCATTTATGAACAATTCCACGGTAACAGACGTATCAGTTACTGCACGAAAACCCTAGAAATACTGTAAATAATGTTTTTTCTGTCCAATACCGGGAGTATCATATAAAGTACTATTGAGCTTAAAATATAATTTAAATATTGTGTATACAAATCTTCAGATTTTGATTGACTCATATAAAAAACGAGTTCATGTTTTTCAATTAGTTCATGCAATTTAACAAGGATTTAACAGTTTTTGGAATTCTTTATGGTATTTTGAACAACAATTTATATGCTGATTAAAATGGAATTAGCGTGTGTCGCTGGTAATAGACTCATCAGCTTTTCACAAAACAGCTTACAAAAACTAGAAATATGTTAAATCCTTGCTTTATTAAAATATTTTCAATAATATTACTTTCTCCGCAACGGACGTATTTCGTAAGATACATCCGTTACTGCGCAAAAAAAAACAATATATATATATATATATATATATATATATATATATATATATATATATATATATATATATATATATATATATATATATATATATATATATATATATGACATAAATACTGTAACTTGAGTCCGTGTTCTTCATAAAACTCATGTAACGAAACAAGAGTCTAACATATTTGGAGTATTTTCAGGTTGCTTTGTGCTGTAATTGCATTTGTGTTTTAAGGATTCAAAGAAAGAAAAAAGTTTTTTTATAAACAATGTTATTAGGTGTTTTGTGCTTAATTTTCAGAGTTTAATGCACAAAAAAATCAAATACTGATTATCAAGTCTTATGAATGGAATTGGAATACTTATGCGCATGCGCAAAATTAGGAAGTTACCCACACATGCTTGAAAATACGCCTACGAAAGGCCAGAGCCATTAGGACAAAATTATAGCCTCGAGTGAAAACTCAGTGGACATTTTCCTTTCTATTTCCACCTATCTCTTCTTTCAATCGTTGCCATTTTATTTTACTTATTTCACGCGACTGGCTTTGAAAACTAGTTTTGAAGTACCGGTGTCTTATTTCAAGATCTTTCTTACGTTCGACAATTTGAAGTCACGAAGCTATGAAGAAACTTGATAGGGCGTAATGCTAAACAGGCCGTTCTGGATAGCTCAGAGAACTTATATTTTGATGACAGATTAAAATACCTCTTTTAACCTCTTTTGAACCTCGGATGGATAAAAAGTGCATTTTGTGTTGACTAAATTTATTTTCATTACTTTTTTTCTTTTTGGTAAAATAAATCTATAGACACTAAAAAATTGCTACTTAAATTGATAGCAAGAGTTTTATTATGATTTACTTACAATGATACTTTTACCACATCGCCACGGTAAAAACATACATGTAACATCAGCATTATTATAATAAAGAGCTTAATAAAGTCATATTTACAACTATACAGGCAAATGCATGGCATAAAAGTGAGAAACCACGTAATCAAAACTGGAATTTGTAGGAAAATTGAAAAATAAAATTATCAAAACAAAAAATATAAATAAAATGAATAAATAAGTAAATAAAAATTAATAAGGCAGAGCATGAAGCGTTTTTTGTCTCTCCCGATAAATTAAAAAAAAAGAAAAAAAAAAGAACTGATTTTTATTTAAGATACTTTCAAATGAATTTAGTTAAAGCTTTGGTTCAACTATTTGTAGTATGTTTCAGTTAATGTCATTGTTTCTCTTAGTATACTCAATGAACATTAATTTATGCAAATGTACTTAAAAAAAATTTTTACTTCTTGCGTTAATGGAAACGGAGTCAGGCAAGGTATAATACTGCTTAAAAGTACTTTAAGAAAATTACTATTTTCACATAAAATTGTTAGATTATTAGTATGCAGATTTTGCATCCAAGAAAGTTGCGTACATGGAAGTTATTTTTAATGAAAACACACATTAAGAAAACTAGGGGAGTTTAACAGCAGGAAAAGCATCATTACTAAAACCCAAAGGAAGATCGAATTCTTTTGCAAAAGGAAAATTCAATAATGGTTCTAGCATTTTCTTTGTTTATTCTTTTCAGTATTCCTAATGAGAAAATCGAAATATGAGTTACAAAAAAGTCAGCAGTTATACCCACTCAAGAACAACCGGCATTTTTACCCACAAGCATTTTAAATTTCTAGTTTTTTTTTGCATTCAATAAAGATATTTGGTATCATTAAATATGTGTCTTCTTTTTGTTTTATAAATACTCTAAAGAATAGCTATATTTTTAAAACTTAATATTCTATTTACAGGAGCGCCCCGAAATGAAGTTACGGGAGGTCACCCGGACCTCCCAAAATTTTTCCTAAATATTTTGTGATATCTCGAGCACAGCACTATGATGTTCCAAAATACCGCGCCCGAGTATTACTCGTGGTAATTTTTTGTTGAGTGCACCGTGCTGTTATACACGACTATATCTTACTAGAGGCTTGTTTCGGTTTAATCACTTTGTCAAACCCGAATCTATATCGGGAAAAAAACAGTTTGCGTTCAATGTAATAGACGAATTAACTTGACAGTTAAAACGTTAATGGCGCATCATCCAGGAAAATAGTACTAACATTTAGTTACACGGGATAAATATTTTTCATTGTTTAATAGGGAGGGGTGCACTTCCAAATCTTGATGGGCGGAGGCGCACCTTAGTTTATTCATCGCTACTGCCCCCGTTGTTACTTATGAAAGTTCAAATGTTTTTCAATTACATGAAGGAAAGATTGAAAATACTTGTTTTTCATTTGTTTTAAGTGCTACCTATTATCTTTACGCAGAAAGTAACGGTATAAGCTATGTGCGTGTAGGGTCATTCTTTATTATACGATAAATTTCGAAAGTTCATTCGGAACATTAAGAATTTCCCCCCTTCCAGAAATTTAAGCTCGGGGTACCCTTGTCTATTTAACATTTACGCGCAAATTTATTTCCTGTACAATGTTGCAAGCATCTCACGCGTCAATACATTTCTAACTTTATCATAGTGTATTAGGATAGACTTAACATTTTTTGAAAAGAATAAAAATCCCGAATCAAATATCTACTGACTTTATAAAAGTCCCCACTAACTTTAACATTCCTACTAGTAAAGGATTACTAACGAAGTTTTTGGATCTTCACGTCTAGTTATTAGAACGTTATTCTATTACGAATTAAAAAGCTAGTTTACAGAATTTCATTAAAATTTTGAAACCTTACTTTAAAAAAATAATATCAACACAAAAAAATATAATAATAATAAAAAAACATCTCTCAGAGAAAAAAAAAAAACAAAAAATATCCCAATTCTGAATAGTCGGTGGTGACGGAGAAATTATACCACAAAAAATCCTTATTCTAACTAAACAGCAGCCTATTAATCGGTAACTGTAATCGTCCATGTTGCTTATCGATGCATCCTTACATTATAGAATAAGGAAATTCGTAAAGCTGTACTTATGGAGACATGCCATTTTTTCTTACGTCAACCAGTGAAAATTTCTTCTTGGAAACCTAGGAATTAATGTTAAATCTATCTGTGTGACCCCACAAATTACCGACGCAAGAATTGGGAAAAAAGTCACTAAGCACACTGCCATATAGAGAATGATTTTCAATGAAGAAAATAGGGAGTGAGATGATCATGCTTAGAGTAAAGCATAAGAAAAAAAATTGTGGTTAATGGTACTAACACTTTTCATAGCACTGAAACAAATACCACAAACTTACTGACACAGCTTCTATCTTCATTTGTGAAGTTAGAAATAAAAAATGTGACAAGACAAAATTAAAGAAAATTTCTTTTGATCATATAAAAGCTCTTTCAAATCCGAGTTAAATAAGGAAAAACTCTTAAAAAGTGACTTAAGTGAAAAAAAAATAGCATTTTAGATGCAAAAAATGTACCAATTAAACATAATTCAGAATGCTTCGAGACACCACAAGCTAAGAAAATGATAATTTCCATCAAAAGAGAAAAAAAGCGGATTTCTTGCGGTGCACGGAAAAAGTGCTTGAGCGATGCTCGAGCAAAAAAAAAAAAAAAAAAACTTTGCCTAAGAAAATTAAATAAATACAGAAAAAAAATTGTTTCTTGCATAAACTTTTATTCTAGGAGCTTCACCTTTTTTGGCCTTATTTACATAACCCTAAAAAAGTTATCAGAAAAAATGCTAAAACATTATGACGAAAAAGTAATCTATTTTGTTGCTAATGCATTGTTTTCTCTTTTTAAAATTTTCATGCACTAAAAAAAGGATACGACAGGGTGACGGCAATTAAATTCAATTACAGTCAAAGTTTCCCAAACAACAATAACCTCTTGTCCATAAAAAGTTTTGTAACTAAGCAAAAAATTAGAAAAGGATTAAGAATTGGCTAGTTGGTACGCTATTATTTACTTGCATCAGTGCGGAATGTTTGAGAAGCGTGGATATTTTTCATTTTTGATGCTATATTTTGTGTGAATAAATCATGAAATTTCTTTTTTAACGCAACAGTAAAAAAATAGTAATAAAATAAAATAAATAAATAAAAATCGAAATATTATTTTTATGTTTGACTTTTCACACTAATCACACATGCAGTATGTTAGATAATCAAAACTAACGTGTTCCTAAAATACCATTAAACAATTATTGTTAAAGGGTCTTTTTCTCATACAAATACGTATCAATTTTATAACAATAAACGACAAACACCATTCTTTATTTCATATTTACTATTAGCACCAAGTTTCACACTTACATGTTTTCTTGGCAAAAGATTTTTCTGTTTTTTAACTGAAATTTAAAAGAAATCCATGTGTTGAAATTTTATTGTTTTTGTTCTGTTAAACTGTTATTGTTATAAGAATTGAATAACAATAACTTTGTGCATGAAAAGTAAAAGAATATAAAGCAACGTAAAGAGGCCCTAATTTGCAGGAAAACTGAATACACGTGTCTCAGGGTTACAAGGAACATCTTTTCTACGAAAAGGCAGATATCTTAGGGATGAAAATATTTCCGACAAAAGCTATTTGACGGTACTGGAAGATACACTACGAATTTCAACTTTTATTTGGATAAAAAATATTTTTTCCAAGCTTTTGTAAGAATATTTTTTCCTCCATATTCCTTATGTAGCTAAAATCACATAGCAGACAAAAATTCCATGACACAGGTTGAAAGTTATAATAAAAACTAGAAATAATTTTCAATGACAGTAGATAATGCTTGAGAACGAAGTGCTTCAAGTAATAAAACTGTGTTTAGCGGATTTAGGCAATTTTTCTTGTTACACTTAAACTTAATTAACCTATTATGCGTATTATTACCTAATTCTCTTTGGCACTAAAATGATTCAAAAATGCATTTATCTCGTCTAAAAAAAAGCTAGATTGTCATGAACTAAGTCTAAAATTGCAACTAAGACATTTCCCTCGGCACAAAGTGGAATCGGATTTGCAAACCCACCCGAAGAGCTTAATAAGGAATCGGAACGCCCAGAATCACAACACTGCTTGTGGCATCTAAGTCCATTAATCTGTATTAGAATAGTGTAAGAGGCTTTGCATATTGAGCGGCCAACGCACTGCAGATTAACCTCTGAATGCAATCCGAGTGAATTAAGCTCCAGCAAGAAGGCTGGCTGAAAGGGGTTGAATACATAGCTGGTCAATAGTGCCTTCGTTTCAAGTCATCAAATTTATGTAAACGGTAACTGTACATAATAACACTTTGTTCTTTTGTCACACTTTTTCTTCCAATGCACAAAATGCACGTTCAATATTGTAAACACCAGGGACGAATACAAGGGAGGGGCCATGGAGGCGATCACTCCACCCTTGAGGGACTTTCCACCGGTAATTTTTCGATATTGAAGTTCAAAAAACGTAGTTTTGGATGAGATTTAATTATGTTGGGGTAATGGGTTTTTGGAGCTTTCCCTCAAGAAATTTTTCGGAATTGAAGTCCGAAACCTCTGCAACCAATATTTTCTAATTATTATACATAGTAAAAAGTAAGTAATAAAAATCAATAGCCCACCTTTGAAAAGTTTCTAGATCCACCCTAAGAAAAGACATCCATAAACTCACATTTTGCGCATTGAAAAAGGAGTTTCTTGTGACGCCGAAACATGTGTCTGCAGTGTTTAGTACATTTGTGCTTTTTTACGTGGCGTCGTACTATTTGCTTTCCCTGACATATTGTTCAATTCCTGGACAATGCATCATCATTGGCGGATTTACCATATAGTTGATGTCACAATGAGAGGTCTGGCCTCAGAATAATAGTGACCTTGTGGGAGTAGTAAAAATGCCTAAGATAAATGGTTTAACTAGTTTCATGATAGACGAAGGAGCCTAAAAAATACATTGTTACTTCCCCCTCCCTCCCCATCTTGTAATTCCGTCACTGCCTGCCCTCACTTTCGTCTACTGTCAACACCATTCTTACCTAACTGTTAATCCCCAACTCCAAGATGGAGCTTTAGGCAGGGCCTGATTACCCAAAAGGCTCAGGAAGCTTAAGCTTCCCCTTAGAAATTTCAAGGGGCCCAAAAACGACTGGAAAACTGCTTAAAAATCCCAGTTTTGGAACTTTTATATTTGGTTTTACAGATAACAGGTTCAATGAAGTTCGGCATAACTGTGTTTCTATGTACTTTTATGCTAATTTTGTGAAGTGATATATCTGATTCAAAGATAAACCTCCTTTATTCCCTGAGAATTACAGTACAAGCACATGGACTAAACTTTAATTTGAATTCTGCTGAGCCACTTCAAGAATAATCTTTGTATCATTAGTGAGTTTTGTGTCAGTGTGTATAGTTTTCAGAAAATTTTCCCGAAACAAAAAGTGGAGGGCCCATACAGGTGACTGAGCTTCCCCCAACTTCAGATGTTAATCGGGCCCTGGCTTTAGGAATCATTTAATCAGTTTTTAAACACATTATTGCATTATAAATGCAAATGCTTCAAAACACGCCTGAAAAAAATTAAATGCAAATAAGTATACGTAAAACAGAAACATAAAATAAAAACTTCTAATCAAGATCTAATTAATTGTTTTTCCATGGAAAACGAAAAAAAAAGATGCATCTATTAAAAAAGAACTAATTTAGCGAAAAGTATAATTTTTTCTTAAACTTTTTTCAATCTCTCTCTCCCCTCCCTTGCAAAACAAAAACGTTACTTCAAAACCCAATATTTATACCGCAAATAATCCAAATAAGTATATCATAGTTTTTTAAGCTTACACAAGAAAATTAATGATTACTTTTATTTTATTAATACTTTATTACATGTATAGAAGCAAAACTTTTCAAAGAAACTTTCTAAAGCCCTGGTTTATTTTTCTTTTGGAAAAAATGTTTTCTTTAGGTATGTATTAAGGTTGTTTATTTAATAAAGCGTTTCCCAATCTTTTCGTCCTAGAAAAGTGCGTTTGACAGTATCAACGTTCCAAGAAACCACAGCGACCACGTATTCATATTTTTTATCGTTTTTTAAGAACCTTTATTGAAACTGAATAACGATGAAGACAAGAAATGGCGATCATTTTTAATATTGTATTTGAAACGCAAATATAGTCACAAAAACTTGACTTGATTTTCTTTTAAATATGATTATGAGTTAACAGTACATGGCATTGCTTCAAACAGGAAAAAAAATTAAAAAGTAACACTAGTAAACAGTAAGTCAGTAGCATTATTCAGGAAAGATAGTCGTTTGAAAAATTGTTTAGACTTATGCCTGTAAAATTAAATTAAATAGTAATAAAAATAAAAAGATTGTAACGGAATGCAGATACATAGTTCTGTCAATTTTTTTTAAATTAGATAGTACTTTACACTGAGAAAAGAAGACGTAGAATACTGAAGTAACTGAATATGACAATGTACATTGAAATATTTTTTCGAGAAGGTACAGCAGAGCTGAATGTTTCCGTTTCACATATCGTGAATTCTGGCTTGCAGCTACACGTTTGTAGATTTGTTTTTTAATGAGTGCCTTTGCTTTTCTCATGTTATAAAAAATGTAGAACTTTTTTATTTTGAGGGGAACTATTGTTTTCGGATAATACTTCGATTAATTATTTACAATGTATTTTTTCCTACGAATTGTGTTGCGGCAATAACCGGAAAATTTCTGCATCAAAATGGCACGAAGATTTTGCTCAAAAATCTTGTCATTATGGCTATTAATTGCATGTAGATTAAAATATCTGTTGTTTAGGACACTTACTATTGGTGTAGTACTTTTGCAAGCTGAGAAACGCTATATTTATGTGTACTACACTACCATTTGCTAAGAAAACATAAAAAAACACCGAGTAAAATGATCCCACGTGACTGTTACCAAAACATTTTAATTTCAGCTTTCAAAGGGTTTTTATCAATGAAGTGGAAAAAACATTTGTTTAACTTATGAATGAAAAATAAATGCCACTCAACCGTGTTGAATGTGTCCTTCTTAACCTACGCAAAGACAACACCTACGGAAAACAAAATACTGGAATAAAATTTTGCTTCAGGCAAAAGGCCACTGGACGATGAAGGTCTGTGTCCTTTTATGCTGTTTTTAGTTAAGCTGGCAATCCGATTTTACTATTTTCCTGTTTCTTTCTTGCTCTCTCTCTCTCTTTTTTTAATCTTCGCTTATGGTTTTCAAAGAACCTGTTTTTGAAATATCGTCGCTTAAAGCATATCAGTGGTTTGTAAAACGATAAATAAATATTACAAAAACTTAACTCTCTAATTTAATTACCTGTTTCGTACATGGTTATAAATAGTTCTCTTTCCTTTTCTTTTTTTCAAAGTCAAGTAGTACATATAAGCAATTGGATCTAGAGGGGATGATGGATAAGGGTGGCAATTTCAAGTTTTTGTCCCAGCGCAAAAAAAGCAAAGATTCGTCACTTTTAAAAACTGGATTGTCCCACTTTGGTTTCGACTTTTTTAACGTGTGTAGGTTCGAGCGTGTGTAGGTAACTACTACACAGGCTCAAACATACTTGCATGCGTGCTTGAACAAAATTTTGAGTGAGAGTAGCATAATTTTGTGCTTGTATGTGCTTAGTACTAGTGCAAAAATAACTACACACATACTGGTATCCTAGTATAAGTATGCTTGTGCGAGTATCTTGGAAACCTTGATAGTGTGAAGGCGAACATAACAGTTATTGATGGAATATGATTTAGATAGGGGGGTGGGGACAACCTGAGCCTCTCGCCCCGGGGGGCCAATTCTGGGGGGCTGTAAATTCACCCTAAATCTGTCTGTGGGTGCGAGATTTTTAGTACTCGATACAAAAACTTGAAGGCAGATGGGCAAGTGCGGCAATTTCAATTTTTACCCTGCTCGGAAAAGTCAAAAATGCGTCAATGGTAGAAACCGGATTTTTTCCCTTCTTTGTTTTTCCGTTTATTTTATTTTATTTTATTTTATTTTATTTATTTATTTATTTTTTTTTTGCCACAAATGGTTCTATTTGCCCAATATTAAAGTAACTACTACACATGCTCATAGCATACTTGCATGAGCATACTTGTACAAAAACTTGAGAGGGTGTACGATAATTTTGCGCTTGTCTAAGCATCATTCGAGTGCAACATTATCTTGCCCACACACTCGCATGTTGTGCGAGAACGCTTGAGAGTATGAAGGCACCATAAGAATTATAGCTGAAATATTTTTTGTGTAACGTGTGGTTTCTAAAATCAAGCTGAATATGCTTCATATTATTTTATCTTGCGGATTAAAGAAGATACTTAGGAAACTTTTATTAAAGCTGACAAAATCCAAAACATCCGATTTCAGAATTTAATTTCAAAAGTACGGTAATTAGAGGAATAAAAGATCATTCAAAACAATACACGAATCTGAAAATTTCAAATCACAAAAGCATTTATTTCATAGATTAGAAAATTATTCTTTGACACCAACGCACAACTTAAAGCACCGTTATTGAATCCAGTGTTTTGATTTTAAGCCGATTATTTAAGATTATATTAAAGAAGACTCTCGAGGAAAATCGAAACAAGAAATAAAACGCTTAGAATGAAAATGGCACACTTAATCAAAAGGAAAATTGAATATACTGAAGCTTTTGATGAAGTATCTAAAAGAATATTTTTCATATCAAATTTATTTAATAATCTTGGATTTTGTTACTTTTCAAAGACTCTTTCAGTTAATAAAGGAGCTTTTTTAAATTTGAAAAAAGAAAGCTTACGTAAAATTTGACGAAAAAAGTTTTTGAAGTTGAGTTAGGATTAACTAAAAAAATAATGTAGTTCAACATTAAGAATAGATGCATCAGATTGTATTTGTTTTCTTGCTGTAAAAATATATTGTCTTGATTAAAGTACTTAAGAGCTTTTTGGATTAAAATCATGAAAGATGTTCCGTTAAAAAAGGCTTAAAATTTAAGAAAATAGATAGTTTACATTCTAGTAGCCCAAACTGAAATTAATTTTTTTTATAAAAATTAGTTTTAGTTTTTCACAGCTCCTTGCCTAGGACTTCATAAAGAGACCGGTTTTAAAATGTTTTTTCATCAGTACCTGCACTGTCAGGCAGACATACCAGTGTGTGAAACCACTCACTTCTGTTTAATGGCCAAACGAGGGGTGAGGATGGGGGGGGGGGGTTCAAATTGCCCTACACAATAGCTCTGATATTGCAGTTAATTGAAATCAACTGTATAGTTTTTTCAGTTGTTTTTTATAATTTTCCACCAGTGGGAGGAGTTTAACCCCTAAAACCCTCTCCTTCGCACATCCTTGGTCCTCGAAGATTAATATCGGAGAAAACAAATTTTACTGTTCCATGCTTCACGGAAATTTAAATGTTACCGCATAGACATTTCTCACCTTTAGTTAACACATGAATATTTACTGAAATGAGGCGCTATTGCACTGTAAAAAATGAATGTTGTTTTTACAGTATGATACAGCCAATTTTATAGAAAAAAAAACTGTAAAAATGGCTAATTTTGCAGTAATAAACTGTAAATTTGCTAATTTTACAGTAATAAACTGTAAACTTGCCAATTTTACATTAATAAACTGCACAATTGCTAATTTTACAGTTTATTACCGCGCATTTCACAGTTTTAAACTGGAGCCTCTGCTGCCAGAATTATACTGCTGTTTTTACAGTATAATACAGCTAATTTTGTGGTAATAAACTAAAATTGCTGCTTTACAGCAAGAAACTTAACGTGCTAGTTCTTCAGTTTATTACTGTGCATTTTACAGTTTTCAACTGGAACCTCCGCTGCCAGTATTATATATACTGCAAAAACAACAGCTTATTTTTTTCAGTGTGAATGCATGTTTAATGGACGTAACATATGATTTACAATTCAGTGTTTTTGGACTTCCCCTTCCGCACACCCTTGGTAATCGAAGATTAATATCGGGGGAAACAAATTTTACTTTTCCACGTTCCACCGAAGTTTAAATGCTACCGCTTAGGCATTTCTCACCTTTAGTTAACACATGAATATTTACTGAAATGAGGCGATATTGAATGCATGTTTAATGCACGTAACATATGATTTACAAATATTCAATATTGTTGAAGTGAATGCTGACTACTGAATGCAATATCAGCGGATTAGCTCATAGTAGTCCTGCGTACGTCAGATAATACGGATGGAGGATATTAGCAGTCTCATAATGAGATGTGTACAGATTACGTAAGCGAATTTCGTCACTATACACGAAGTCGGTACACAAGCAATTAGTCAATTACGTTTGAAGCCAGCATTCAAATATCACACTTGGCAAGATACGATTTGAATCGCCAAATTTTACGTATCGCGGTGATGGATAGCGTTTTGTGTGCGTCGTTTTAACACATAATAAAAATTTCAGTGTAGAGTGAAAAAGTGTTATTGAAAATATTGCTTTAAATGTAACCTTTTATGTATTATCTAATTGATATTTTGTAGTTTATGTTGTAATTGCAATAAATATAGTACGTTGCATAAACACAATAGAATATATATGAAATTTGATCATGAAGCGATTACTTAACTCTAGCTTTACAATCAAATCGATCGCAAAAGATTTGCTGGGTGAGTGAAGTGAAGCAACTGTTTTCACGAGGGATGCACCGATTAATCGGCAGTACCAATTAATCGGTCACAATCGGCTACTTGACCGATTATTAATAATCGGTAAAATCGGGCCAATTAATCAGCTTAAAAAATATTTCTTTAATGTTATTTTTTAAAGTATACCTTCACTAAGAAACTATGATAAACAATTTTATTAAGAGTAATAATACTCCTGAAGTTGATATAAAGTTTTTAATAAAATAATTCTCCGATTTTGAATAAATATACACATAGACAATGTTGCAACATTTTTAATGTGTCGATACTTTTCTCATTAGTTAGTACTTTTAGATTCCCTCTAATTTTCACAAAGAATTTCAAGTCTTGAACTAAATTGCTTCTAAGAATTGAAATATTTAAATTGAAAGTACTTCTAAATGAGAGTGCTCACCACCTCCCCCCCCCTTTTCTTTTACTTTTCATGTCCAGTTCACATAATTAACAACGTGTTAATGCAATATTGTTGACAATAATATGAATATTTATTCTTTGAAATTTGAAAAAAAATTGAAATTATGTTGGGATAAGTAGGAAAATGGAAAAAAAAAAACAAAAATCTTCTCTCAGAAGTAAATTATTTACTATTCCAAAACTCAGAATCATAAAATCAAAAGACAAAAGAGTGATGGTGAAATTAATAGTATTGAACATAATCACCCTCATCATTAATCAGCTTATCCGATTAATCGGTAATCGGTAATCGGCCAATTAGCTTATCGGTGCATCCCTAGTTTTCACATTAAAAATTGAATGACAATGAAGCCTCCAATGAAGAATGATTAACTCCGTAAGCCTCAGGTGTTCTCTGATCTTACTAAAATAGGGGTTTCAGGTAAGATAATAAGGGGGAAGAATAATAAAAAGCACTTTGAGTCGTATCAAACAACCTGGAACGATGCTAATTTCAAATACATAGTTTAGTGGAATAGGTCAAAAGGATGTAGCAAATGCAAGTTTTAAATTGAAATTTTCGGAAAGTTCCTACGCACAACCATCACCTTTTTTTTTTTTTTTTTTTTTAAGTTGAATGGATCACGAGTTCTAGGCACTTCTTTCAAGGAAGGACAGTACCTGCTCCTGTCAAATAAAAATAAAATCATTTCAAATATATGCGTCCGCAAAACTTGGAGCGAGATAAAGGTACGGGGCACGATGAAGAGTACTGTATTTAGTTTTTAGACAATAGATTATTCCTCTAATTATGGATTGGTAAGAAAACAACTGCAAGAGACCATTCTGATTAAATCAAAACGCTAGTAGAAGGGCTCATCCATTGTTAATAAAGTGTTTATTGTTAGAAGACTCTGTAAATCCTATTTTTGTTCATGGTACAATAAGGTCCCATCACTGCAAAATTTTGTAAGGTTACCAAGTTACCATTGTTAATGGGTGCAACGTTGCACAACTTCTGAAGTACACTGTTAAAAAAAACCTGAATTTTCAGGAAGTTTTTTTTCTGATTTTAATAGAAAATTTCTGTTTTCGCTTCAAAACGTATCTTTTCCTTAAAGGAACACCCATATTCCGTAAATTACCGTTCATTTTTTCCCCGCGCCAGGAACTTGGAAACTTGGACGCTTGCCAAAACATATATCGTTCGAATGTAGTGAGAAACCGATAGTGTTGTGAAGCCATTTTGCTTCAAAATTTGAGATTGCAAGGATTGGAAAACTTAAGCTGGATTTATAGCGTTCCCCCAATTATTTTGTGCCGTTAGAAGACTTGTGAAAAAATGATCTTTTCACGCTCCTGGAAGTCATTCTATTCCTGAAAGGATTCTATATGCCGCGTTGGATACAAGACGCATCCGCCGAGTTTCCCTTGTCCGACATTTTAAAGAAGATTTAGTTTATCAGTCCATAATTCATCGCAATGCATTCACGCAAAATGGGCAACAAAGGGGTGAGTGAGTATATTTTAAAATCCATACCCCCTTTTGTTGTTTTTTTTGTAAGTCGTCTATTAGAGAGAAGATTTTCGTCCAGGAAGAGGTAAGGCTCTTGCCCCATCAATTTTTATCATGTTTTTATTTTTGTTATTATTATTTTTAATTTAATTTGAGTCTAGACTTAATAGTTTGTTATTTCATGATGTGAACTGATAGACATTTAAGAGTTACATATATAAACCAACTATGAGTGCTGAGGGTTAGTAAAATGATTTTTGTAATTTTCCACAACGATTAAAAAACTTAGTCTCAAAACTAAGCTTTTTTAATACGCTTTTATTAGTTTCACATGTCGGTTTGTTTGTATGCATGTATGTAACTCTAAATGAAAGATCAATTCACGTTCTTTGAAAATATTAAAAGTAATATGTTTAATACTGTTAACACTAAAAGCTGAAGTATATATTACATGTTGATGTATTATAAGTGCATCTAAAAGCGTATTTTTTAGTTTTTTTAAACCAGTTTAAAGATTATTCTTTGGAAGCGATTTCATTAAAAACAAAAAATGTCAATTTTCAGAGTCCATTTCTTAAAGTGTTGATCACTATGAATGCCATAACGTAAATGTATGAAAATAGAGGAAATCAGTGAAAATACAGGATTTTTTTTAAAGGAACCACGAATGTTTCAAATTCAGAAAAAAAGAAAAAAAAAACTTTCGGAAGAACTTAATTTGTATTCAAACTTAAGAGAAAATATTAAAAAAAATGCACCTTGTTAATACTTCTTAATGTTTTGAAGTTGTGCGCTCAGAAATACTATGCATTGATCATTCCACCTTCAAAATATTTGAGTATTTTATGCGAGAATTGATGTAATCTTTACAAAAAAAAAATCATGTTATTTTAATGAACTAAAATTTTTAATGAAAAAAAAAACCAATTCTTGTATTGCTAAAGTATTTTTTAAAGGCAAGATATTTGAGAGTTTGAATTGTATATATTTATATATATAATATATATATATGTATATATATATATTTATTTGTGTGTGTATGTATGTATAAATAAGTGTAAGCGTCTAGGTATAAGCCTATAACGTATAAGCGGGGAAGCGAGAAAATGAAGAACGGAGAATTAAGAAACGAAAAAATGAGGAACGGAAAAATGATGAACTGACATTTCTCAAAATCACGGAAATATAATTAACGAAACGGAAACACTCCGGCAACTCAGCTGCCGTATATTTTTTCATTATTTTCAGGACATTTTTTTAACAGTGTAAGCTATTCCGATTTAAAGAAAAAACTAATTGTTAGAGGAAAGTTTCCCATAGCCTCTATAAAGTTCCAGTGAGCGTTAAAATTACTGGGGTATTATTCAAAGAGCATGAGTTAAGACAAATATTCGATTATATCGTGTGTATTTGAAATAACTTACGAATTTGTGGAAAGTTGATTGGGTAGTGGGAAAGCATGAACCTGACGAACATTAAATAAACGTATGGTTGAAAGTAATATTTCAGCCTGATGAATGCTCTTTTTTCTTCTTTCTTTTAACAGAAAATATTGGGGTAACCTTACAGAGAAATTGGTGAAAAGATAGGCAATAGTTACATTATAAAGGTGTAACCTTCCATAAGTAATGTGTCACTTTACACCAGATACATATGCTAAGTTACTATTCCATAACAGGCGAGGCAGAACTGATGCCGCTGTATTTGTTAGTTACACTTTTTTTTTTTTTACAGTGATTAGTTTAAAGTAAGACCCATTTAATCTAGTTGATTGTTTTAAATAATTTTTGAAACTTAGCTTTTTTATAGTGCGTACTGTATAACCGACTAAGTTCAATCTAGTTAAATGTAATGAAAATTAATAAATCATGTTTCATGAAGAAATGTGACAAACTTGCTATCTATTGCGGAGTAACATTGCCTTGCCATGTTAAGATTTTCAGCGCAAATTGCAAGCATTGAATTTCGTATTTTTCGGATCATTAAAACCTTTTTTCCGTCATACCCTCGATAATGCTTTTGTGTCACATCCAAATGAGCCAGTTGTGGAAAAATATAGTTATCAGTTTTTTTGAGCATTACTTAATACTATGAATTCTACTAGGTATTACAAAAAAAAAGTAACTACGCAGACTAAATACTCCATTATTACAACTATATTTGCTTTATATTATCTTTTACGAAATCACTATCTTGCCCCATCTTAGGGGCAAGATGATAAGCGATTCCAATTTCCAAAAAATGACTGCATATGTTATGAAATTTTAAAACTAATCTTATGTTAACACATACTAACTTTATAAATTAAGAGTATCCTCAAGAAGTTCAGATAACAAAGTATCAGCTGCCATTTCATCTTGCATCGTATTCCCCTACGTAAAAGAATGTTATAAAAAGATAAAGAGTTAACTTTTTATTAACTAACTGGCTTAGAACATTGCAGTTTTTAAAAAATTGCTTCGTGTATTTATGGTTGAATGTTTCATTAAAGATTTCAAACAGGTGGTTTCAATTATTGGCATTAATATGGTTAGATGACAATTAGTATAACTAAAAACAGTCATAATATTACAGTTTAAAACTTTTAACGAAGCATGCTATAAATCTTGTATCTTCTTTATGATTATTAGAATAGAAGAAATGGCGAAAAATGTGGTTTTATTAATTATAATCGAGAACAGAAATTCCAACAAAAAACCATCATTTGAACTACCACATTTTGAAAATCGAAACAGGAAAAAAAATAAAAGTCATTAATTGGAATAAAAGAAAAATAACGAAAAAGTTAATTTATAATTTAATAATTAGAAAAAAATTCCGAACAAAAAAATTGTTAGAACTTTGTTGTAACATGCATTCAAAATGGCAACGGAAAGAAATAAAAGTCTTACTAAAAGCAATTGTTAGAACTTTATTGTAATACATATTCAACATGGCAACGGAAAGAAATAAAAGCCTTTGAATTTTAAAATGTACAAAAAAAAAAAAAAAAAACGTTTTTATTAATATCTCAGCTAATTAAAGTCGTACAATTACGAGGTTGGTCTTATTGTTTTCCTTGGAAAATTTCGAATCGAATGGTACCGATTTTCTACTTTCGGCGGTTTTTGAGGAGTTCAAGCTTCAGACAGACAGACAGACGCAAACAGATTTTAATATTATTAATAGCATAAAATATAAGATTTAAAAAGTAACATGCCACGAGCATTTTTATATTAGTGATAATTAGCTACAATTTGCGCTGTACATTATAGTACATTGTTGGTGATTTAGTGACAAAAAATGTTAAAAGTACGAGACACAAGAGGTTGAGAATAAGCACCAAAAAGCATAACAAAGAGAACGAGAGTTTTACTAGGGAAATTTTCTATTTTTGTCGAAATTTATATGAAAACTGAAACATCTGATGAACGACGTACTGCTAAATTATGAAATTATTTTAAATATTTTGTTCACGGATTTCAAAAAATAATCCTTACTTTTTGAAAAGTTTTTGGGCAGTTTTCATTTTTGTGTAGAAGATTGAAATTTTTTTTGGCGAGAAAGAAAGTATTTGGAAAAAAAGGAAAAGAAAAAAATCTTTTTTTTTCTCCTAGAAATTAAATATGCCTAGATGTCAACAGGGTAAAAAAAAGCTCTTCAAAAGCTGTTTTTGTTACTCTACCACAAAAAACCTTGGTATATAATGTAACAGAGCAGCTTTTAAATTTTTAAAAGTTGTTTTTAAAATCTTAATTAAGAAAACTATTTCTGTCTATAGAAAATTTGTTTTCATTTTACTAATGGATAACAACATATAAAGGGAAGAAACTACTTTTTCTTTTACAAATATAAGCAAAAATATTAAGCAAACAACACATTGACTTATCTTTCCGTTTTTAAGAGCTAGTTAAAACATTAATGAAAACTAAAATCTTATAAAAATTTTAAAATTATAGCATTTTTTAAAATGCTGCTATGTTTTACAATCTGTGTTGTAAACTATTTATACATTGAAGCTTAAAAATAATTTTTGATTAAGATAAAAAAAAAAAAAAAAAAAAAAAAAAAAAAAAAAAAACTAAAGCATATATTTCTTATACCTAAAGCTATAACTAAAAATATGCTGTTTTTTAAATCTTCAAAAATATAAAACATAAAAAAATATGAATAATCTATAAGTGTTTTTTTTTAATTAGTTTGGTGTAGTATTAACCCTTCACTGCACGGTGTGCCAGATCTGGCACAAACCAAATAAACCCTCATATATTTCTATGATTTTTAAATGCAGTTAAACTGAGCTTTGTGCCCCTTCTGGAACATTGCTATAATAGTTTAGTGTGATGTTTATGCACTAGTTAGTTGTACTAGTCTAGGTATTACAGTTCTTGCTTTTGAAAAAAAGAGTGTCTGCATTTCCGTTAGAAGTGTGCTTAGTTATTATTTCCTTCGTTCTAAAAATGTTTAAATACACTTAGTGGCAAATTTGTTTATACCACTTATGGCACAAAACACATTGCGGATTATTACACTTATCGGTACACAAAGCATATGCTATGTGCTTTGTGCCATATGTAGAACAAACAATTAAAACATCATTTTTGGTGCACATTTTTAAGATTAATTTTTTTCTTCATTTTTCCTGAACTCAGAGCTGGGTCATTCCATGTGAAATCAACAAGCCTCAAAACTTGACCATCACCAATTTCAAAAAAAATTATAGGGTTGATTACCTCTATAAAGTGATACAAAAAACTGATTTTAAAATTTTTTTTCAGCCGTTAGTTTTTTGTGCGAGATCGCTTAAAAAACGCAAAAAATGGAAGAAAGTGAAATTTTGAACATACAAAGATTTAATTTTCTCAGCTTGTATTGCAGCTAGAGTCTTTTGTTATGCGTCATTGTAAAGCTCTTTAAACAAGCTTTCAAATGATGTATAATTTGACAAGGTTTCGTGATGTTAAAATTTCAAGGTCACCAAAAGCATTATTTGACCTTGAATATTTCAAAAAGTGCATTTTTTAAAAATCTGAAATGAATATATATATATTACTTCCTAATGTAGTGTATATGTGGTAAACTTTGCAGAATGGGACAGCAATGGGATCTGGATGAAAAATGGAATCGACTTTTTACACTCTTACCACTTTATTGCAATGCCTATGGCTCCTGAGGATGTATAATACAGAAATATTGCAAACTGCGAAATGTTATTTACAAGTGACGGTTGGCTTATTCCACGTCTTGTTTTGAGAGGTTATAAATCATTCCTTTTCCATTTTTACTAGGGTCTACTTTCGAAATAATAGCACTTATGGGCACATTGACAACATTTTCAAAGTCTGGATAGTAGATAGAATTTGAGGGTCCATGAGGCTGCAACAGCTTGATTTTCTTCATCTGTGTCTAAGACGCACCTTAGCCACCAATATCCATTATGCCTGCAGATCAAGAATCCAACCATTTCTGGGCAATCAAGATCGCCTTTGACAGTTGTAGTACGTTCGATCCTTATAGTGTTGAAAATGAATATATGCATTCACTGCATCTGATTCCTGTTTTATGGCATTACACAATGAAGAGACTGAGGCTTCCTGTTTATAATGTTCAACTGTGCAATATTGAAAATGAATTGATTTGATATGGAAGAAGAGGCTTTGAAATCCAGAAAAATGATGGCAAGAACAACACCAGGCACTCAGAGTCTTCATTGTGTAATGCCATTAAACAGGAATCAGATGCAAGTGAATGCATATTCATTTTCAACACTATAAGGATCGAACGTACTACAACTGTCAAAGGCGATCTTGATTGCCCAGAAATGGTTGGATTCTTGATCTGCAGGCATAATGGATATTGGTGGCTAAGGTGCGTCTTAGACACAGATGAAGAAAATCAAGCTGCTGCAGCCTCATGGACCCTCAAATTCTATCTACTATCCAGACTTTGAAAATGTTGTCAATGTGCCCATAAGTGATATTATTTCGAAAGTAGACCCTAGTAGAAACGGAAAAGGAATGATTTATAACCTCTCAAAACAAGACATGGAATAAGCCAACCGTCACTTGTAAATAACATTTCGAAGTTTGCAATATTTCTGTATTATATATCCTCAGGAGCCATAGGCATTGCAATAAAGTGGTAAGAGTGTAAAAAGTTGATTCCATTCTTCATCCAGATCCCATTGCTGTCCCATTCTGCAAATTTTACCACATATACACTACATTAGGAAGTAAAAAATATATTTATTTCAGATTTTTAAAAAATGCACTTTTTGAAATATTCAAGGTCAAATAATGCTTTTGGTGACCTTGAAATATTAACATCACGAAACCTTGTCAAATTATATATCATTTGAAAGCTTGTTTAAAGAGCTTTACAATGACATATAACAAAAGACTCTAGCTGCAATACAAGCTGAGAAAATTAAATCTTTGTATGTTCAAAAATTCACTTTCTTCCATTTTTTGCGTTTTTTAATCGGTCTCACACAAAAAACTAACAGCTGAAAAAAATTTTAAAAATCAGTTTTTTGTATCACTTTATAAAGGTAATCAACCCTATAATTTTTTTTGAAATTAGTGATGATCAAATTTTGAGGCTTGTTGATTTCACATGGAATGACCCAGCTATTAAAAGGTAACATATGATTTTTTTCATGAACATATAAAAAATCGTGCAGTGAAGGGTTAAGGCAAGAAAAAAAAGATTATTCTTGCTAATTATAAACAGTAACTCTAAGCTAATGCAAAAAACAGCGGTTGTTCTTGGAAATTTAGACCGAATTTAGCTGGTGAAAACAAGTTAACCAAAAGTAACAAAAACCATAGCAGAATCGAAGCTACGATTATCACGTTTCTAACGCAACACTCTGTCCAACCACGCCACTGCATTATAGTTTTAAGATGCTTATTCACTAAAGTGATGTTTGGTAAAAAAACAGAAAACAACGGCTATTTCGACGCAAAAAAGAAAAAAAAAAAAATTTTTTTATTCAGGAGCCGGCACTATAAGATTTAAAATGCGGGGTCAATCATAGAGTTTGACAAAGATATGAGAAAGTTTTGGCGTGGTAAAGAAAACAAACTAGAGAAATAATAGATAAGAAGATAGGGAAAATGGAAAATTATTACTAACAAGAAGTTCTGTCAAGAACTAAACGAGCCTACTTTCCCGTACATCGACATCGGCATTCTAGCATCTGATCATTATTCTCTTGATTATCTAAGACTAAAAATTATGTCAAACATACCTTTTTAGCACTTGAAGCTGATTTCTAAAAGCAAAATATACCCCTCTCATCAGATGAAATAGACACATAAAAAGTAAATTAATGAATAAATAAAGTTTTGTCGCACCTTTTAAAGAATGTAACTGTTACAGTTCTTCCGTAGAAAAATTCCTCAATTGTTTTCAAAAAAAAATTAAAAGTACAAAGTACATCAAAACAATTTTATCAAAGAAAGAAAAAAAAAGAAAAAAAAAAAAAAACTCGTCCGTTGATAAAATGTCTCGAATTTCACTTTTAATCCGTTGCCAGTTGTTAAATATAAATACAGAATAAAATGCCCTCGTGAATGAAACATTTTTGTTACAAAAAAAATCGTCTGCCAAAAATAATAATAATAATAATAATGAATTCAATAAAACAAATGAATAAATAAACAAAAAATCGTCTGCACAGTCAGTCATTTTTTTTCGGACTGTTTACTCAAAAGTTATTAGGGGTGACAGCTTGCTTGAGCGGTTCAATGTTGAACGAAAAATTGTTCAAATCGGAAATGTAAATACGGGAATGAAGTATCCTTGAAAAGTTCTTTCCAACAAAAAAAAGTTTGTTCAAATCGTACTGTTCATTAAAAAGTTAGTATCGCGGGACCGGTTGTTTGAACGGCTCAAATTTGAACCAAAAATTGTTCAAATCAAAAAATCAAATATGGGAATGAGCTGTACTCGCCGAGATCTTTCCAACAAAAAAAAGTTTGTCCAAATCGGACTGTTCATTCAAAAGTTATTAGGGGGGGACAGACAGACCGACCGACCGACCGACCGACCGACCGACACACAAATTCCCCATCTCAATACCCTACTTTCAAATTTTTAATTTTTCGATATTCATTTTACCTTTTTATTTTTTTCAATTGGCGATATTTTTTTTTGACTTGGCGATATTTTTTAACTTGGCGATATTTTTTGGACTTGGCGATATTTTTTAGATGCATTAAGCTACTTTTAATACTTTTTTCGTCTTTCTTTTATTTTTAACGGGAAAGTAGGCTAAAAAGCATAAATGAATTCTACATCAACTATTTTTAACATTCGAAACCCTCCACCTAGCAACCTCGAAAATTGTGAGCAATAGTTGAACAGAATTATATTTCGAATGTGCTATTTATTATGCTCTTCCAAGGCTAGTTAAGTATCACACAAAATTTTCACAATGTGAGCTTGTAAAGAATTCAGCTCTCATGCAAAGGTTTTGGCTGCGCATGTAATGAATGCTTAAAGTATGAGGATACATATACAATTTTATAGTCATTATAATCATCGAAGAACTTTGCAATTCATTCAATACAACAAGTAATTCTTTGTGTGCAGTAACAGTTTGAAAAACTGGTTGTAAATGATGCTTTTCATGGAAGAATTGCTATAAATGCATTTTTCAGTACAGCAAATGCTTTTTAATACTTAAAATTAAGGTAATGAAATAAGAAAAGTAAACTAAATTTTATAGAAACGTTTTAAGTAGCATATTCCAACAATAAGGTGTTTCATACCTTGCAAAAATAAATACAAAATATATTTTATTTTTGTAGTAAAATAGGAATTGATAGTAAAATAGAAACAATATCTGCAACTATTTGCAATATTGTGCAGTTATTCAGATTTTTTGCAAGCTTAGTGCGATAAACGTCGATTATTCCTATTTTAATTTTCGAAACCTAAAGGAATTTATTTTAACTTTGTTTAAATGCTAGATTTATATTCCTTACGTAAATATCTTTAAACTTGTACCATAATTATTCAATTCGAACCATTATTTCTCAAATTATTTCAATTTTTAACAATAATACCAAATCCAAAATGACCTAATTTTGGTAAAAGCAACCGTTTTTCAACTTTCAAGTTTTGTAAAAAATTTTATGGGTTTCACTACCTAGTGATTTTTAAAAAAAATCTTTTACTGTGGAGCAAACACATTTTTTGAATATTGATCGTTTTTACATCGAATAATCCATACATTTTATGGTTCCTGGAATACTTGTTTTTTCCTTTGTATATACTAAAATGTAAATAGCTAGGCTTAGCCTGCATACATGCAAAGAATTTAAAAGCGAATAACACAGGGATTATTGCGAACAAATCTCAGAGAAAAAGAAACCCATCTAGCGTTTTAAACACGGATTGCTCACATAATAAAAGTTACATTAACAGAAAAATTACGAAACACTCTGAAACCACCTGCTCACTTTCGTAAGGACAATAATCCGTCGAAATAGATTTCTTTCTTTGATTTTTTTTTTTTTTTTTGAGGCAGCAATCTAGAACCCTGACAGCATCTACTTAACAATGCTACAGTGAGGATAGGCTGCCTCCAAAGTCTCATTACATTTAATCCTCACTAACACCACGAAGAGAAAAGACAAAAAAATATCGTAATGAGGTTTCATTCAGAGGGAGGGAAAACAAAATAAAAAAAGAGAAATAATATTCCCATACCGTCCTATCCACCCAATCCTTTAGAACGAATTTCTTCAAAATCTTTTCCGAAGATGAGTTTCGGGAGGCTTTGTCTTTCTCAGAACGACCGATGGATAAAAAGGAGGACAGAGTCTGCGAAGTAAAAGAGAACGGAGCGGTGGAGGAAAAAAAATGAAAATATTTCCTTGAGTGAAATCCAATAACGATTTGTTTCGGTTGTAGTCCCAGCGTTGCTTCCTTCGAGTAGTTCTGATGAAAAATCAAAGAAGTATCGCTCTGTGAGACCTGCAACTAAACTTAATGCACTGAATTCTCACGATTCGCCATTTTTGCCCAGTACATCGAAGAAGTCGAAAAGGCTTATTGTTCTGAACATTAACTCTAAATCGTAAGTATATTCACAGCAACGTATCAGATGTGGTGACAATTAGAGATTACGGCGTGGTTTCAGTAGGTTCGTCGTTTAGGGAAGTCATCAAGAAAGGGTAATTCCCCATCCCCGGGTTTTAAAAGTTTTTATATTTACATGCATTTGGGCGCGATTTTTGTTCTTTTACAACATAATATACAGGGTGTCGAATCAAACGTACCATATTCAAACAATTAAGGTATCGTAATTTAGTATTTTTGCTTCCGACACTCTATGACTTGAGTACGAATCATTTGATTCCCCAAGAAAATTTTGAAATGAAGGACCTGGCTTGTAGTTGTATAATTTGAAAGTACCATAGAAAGCTTATCAGAAGTACAATGTGCTGATCCGTTAAAATCTCAAATATTTCAGGTCCTTCACTAGATATTTCTTTGATAGAATCCCTTAATTAAGCATCTTGGAAACATTACCAGTTTATTAGTGTTACGTGCATTGCATTTCATGTACACTGCAAAAAATAGATGTTTTTATAGTATAATACAGCTAATTTTACGGTAATAAACTGTAAGATTGCTGATGTTACAGTAGTATACTGTAAAATTACTAGTTTACAGTAATAAACTGTAAAATTGCTAGTTTCAGTTATTACTGTGCATTTTACAGTTTTAAATCGGAACCTCTGCTGCCAGTATTATACTGTTGTTTTTACAGTGTAATACAGCTAATTTTATGGTAATATTGCTAATTTTACAGACATAAACTGTAAAATAGCTAGTTTTACAATTTATTACTGTGCTTTTAGTTTTAAACTGGAAACCTCTGCTGCCAGTAGTATACTGTTTAAACAACAGCTTTTATTTTGCAATGTAAAGTTCTTGTTATCAAAAAAAAAAAATACTATTGAACGTAAACTCACAATCAATTTGATTAAAAATTTTCACTTTGTACTAGTTAAAGTCGCGTGGCTCAAGGGTAGAACAGTATTTTCCGTGATGGCGAAAATGCTTTTCTGAGATAAATGCACTATCGAACGATATTTAATTATCTTACAAGATGTGATATAAACGTCTACCCCAACTCCCCGCCCCCCCCCCCTTGCTGCCAAGAGCCAGAGCTCACCTTGCTGTAAAGCAGAGTTGGGTTTTTTTCGAGAGAAACCAGCTTTTTCCTGGACAGTGGAAAAAAAAAGCAAGAAAAAAAACTGGAAAAGCTAAAACGAATCGTACAAAACCAAAATGAAACAAAATAGTAGTTAAAAATTTAAATTCAGAAAGTAAAACAAATTTACTCATTGTACAGTTCATTTAATTTTTTCGATGCTATTACGTTTTCTCAAGATTCAAAATTTTCATCCAAAACGTTTAACAGTGATGAAAAAAAAAAAAATCAACGGATTTGTTTGTCAATTTTTCCTCTGATATGAGAAGCTCTTGTACGTCTGAAAGCATTAAAAAGCGTTTAATAATCCATCGCAAATTCTGAGCTTTAGTAATCTTCTATAATATAAATTTTGAAGCATATTTAAATCTATGAAGAACATTTTAGCGTGTCAAGAATGATTCTTCCTCTCCTTCCGAGTTCAGTGTTTTCTTTATTTTACGATTAATCGTACACTTCAAACTTTAATGAAATGCATAGCATTAATTTCTTGTAGTATTGTTAAAATAATTGAGTTTTAAGAAACAGCTATTATTTTATATTGATATTCTTGCTTAATTGGATGGTGTTATGAAAAAAGGAGTTAACCCACAAAAACCTGATTTTGAGATAGTGGGCTTTAAAGTCAACAAACTCTGGCAAAAAGCATGGAGCTCTATATCAATATATCTATACCATCTATACCAATGATATGTTACCATGAAATGCTGACAGGGCTTAAATATTTTTGCTTAATGTAGAAAGCAACATATTTTACCATCACAGTTGGATAACTCATTTTTTTATGTTTTGTTTGTTAACTCCTTTTTGCATAACACCATCCAATTATTAAATGTATTTTTGCTAACTTAAGGGTTTTTTTTTTTTATTTTGCTGTTTTAGGACAGATTTTTAAAAAACATCCACCCTCAATCTAGAAACAAATGAGACTGTTTTTTGATACTCAGAGTTAAATTACTGTTATTGGAACTACTGGAGATTAATGGAACAGTACACTGCAGTGCTAAAAGTGGTATCTGCAGACGATCTCAAACTGAGATATTGCTGTTTAAAGTTTTGCACTTCAATGCATTTGATCCGGAAGATACTTTTTTAGGAATTTTTTAAAAAATACTTACTGTTCTGAAATGACCATAAAACATTGCATTTGAATGAAATAAATCATAAAGAACCACCTGGGGACAATAACTCAATTTTGTTAAAAAGTGCAGATACGACTTTTGTGCTTAGCATGGCAGTAACAAGTCAGCCACACACCAGTCAGCTCTCGAGGCTGTAATTTTCAAATTAAAATAATTTTGCTAAACGCAGATTAAATCCATATCGTATTTCTATATCATTATGTTAAAATATTTGTAGTAGTTATTAGTATTAATGAGTAGGGGGAAGCGGGACACGCTGGTCCGCTTTCCTGCTTTTCCTTTCTCATTTCATTGAAAAATAAAAGTTTTATTTTCAAGGATGACATTGACTTCTTTTTCTTAATTTTTTAATGGATCTGTGGGAAATGAAGCAACGTGACCCGAGTGCGGGGTATGTTGATCTGTCTTGTGAAAACGCCTTCTATAACAATTTTGGTAATAAATATTAAACATTGTAACTAACTTGTCTTTGGGTTTAGAATAAAAAAATAAATTTTAAAATCATTATGATGCATTAAAATATTAAATCGACCAGTTATTTATGCGTTGTTTATGCCAGAATCATCTACATTTTCTCAAGAATGAGATCAACTTGGAGTGTCATAAATTTCCCTTTCACTATAAAATTTTTTTCTTTGCTATTTATTCTATTTAAGTTTGTCCATTTCTGTGAGTGGACCAACGTTTTTTTGATCTGAAAAATTACTGTCGTATTTTTTTTCTTTCTGTCAAAAAAAATATATAAAAAACTACAAGTAATTATGAACCAAAAGAACTTACTTTATGAACGGAGTTCTATTTACATTACCCCATTCTTCATAAAAACAATTAAAAAAAAAAGCTGCCCATTTATGAAAACCACATAGTACTGAAAATAAAAGGGCAATAAAATTTGTTTCTGCAGTACAATTTGTTCAATACAACTTTACCGTCTGATTTCGTTGTATGATTTGTAGGACTATAGGTGCTATTTTTGGGTCACATATTTTATAAAAAAACGGTGTATTTAAATTCTTGAGACCGGTCCAACATGTCTCGCGGTCTAATGAGCCCCGTTTCCAGCCCCCTACTTATGTAATTAAAGAAGCATGATATAACATTTGTTTCGTTTTTCATACTTTTAGTGAAATATAAAAATATGTGCCTATTCTTGTTGTGATTTGAACTACAATAAAATCATTTTTCGGTGAACAAAGTATTCCCAAGAGAAAAATTTAACAGTCAAATGCTACATTTATTCTTTGACCTTCATGTTCTTCACCCTTCTTGAACTTGTTTCTCATTTCTTCACTTATACCTTCGATTTTTGCTCATTTTATTGTTCAAATCTTTGTTTGAACTATTTGAAGTTTCAGATTATCAAGGTTGAATGAACAGGAATTTTCTTTTTGAAAAATATGTTGCTGATACAAATATTAAAATATAAAAACACATTCCTTAAATTTTTCACAATTATACTTATATTTCTTCGGCGCTGTTTGTGATATTTTTATTCTACCTTCACTCGACTGTCTCAATAATTCATAAATGCAGGGAAAGCCGTCCGCCATTTTAGTTCTCAAAATGTGGACAAATTATAGATATGATTTATGACTGAATATATTGTATATAACGAAGATCTTTTAAAATCTCTGGCGACAAATGAATAAGGCACAAATTGATGTTCTTTAAAAGGTTTATCTTCATTCTCCTACTTTTAACAATTCAAAGAGAAAATTTACAATGCTGCTTAATTTTTTCATTAGTTTTGTATGTAGACAATTTTGTTATAGTGTTTTTAACAAAATCATGAATCTTTAAAAGCTAAATATTAATTACGGGAACAGTACTAAAAGTCTAAATTTTATAAATTAGGATGAATCTTCAATGAGTTTTACACAAAAGGGAGGTAAAGATGAAAAAAGAAGAATTTTGATGCAATTGAATCAGTTTCTTTTCATTGATTTCACAGCATTACGTTATAAGAAAATCTTGATAAAAAATTAACAACCTTATTTACTTCTTTATCATTTTGTTTAGTTCTTCTCCTCGAAATTTAGAGTTCTCAGAATTTGAGAAACAACATGGCTCAGAATTTTCAGGAAAGGGGGGGGGGGGACTGCTTCTTTTAAGGAAGTTTATAGATATATTGTTTTAATGAAACGAGGACAAAATGTGGCCAAACATGGAGTAAAGGGTAATCCTTCATTGTCAAAAGTAAATGTTCTTTTGGAAGACCCAGCACGATACGAATTTGATTAATCACATTCTTGTAACTTTCTCTTTTTTCGCTTTGAGTTGAAGTTTTGTTCTTTTCATTTTTACTCTTCCTCTACAAGCCCCAAAACGATTTTTGCGTACAATTTGTCATAAGTGGGAAACGTTCCATGTCTCCATGGACAAAGGACTGAGAATTTTTCTTTACTTGTTTTATGCCGAAATGTTGGCAGAGTTATCAATGTCAGCACTTGAAAATTCTGACGGTTAGTCTGAATGAAAAATGAGCTGCACTTTAAATACAGATTTTACAAGTTGTATTCTGGAATGTATCCACACGAACAACACGAACAAATGTAGATCTTGCGTATTTGTTACTTTTCAACAAGGAATCTGATTGTTTTACTACTTGTTTATTCATACCATATATACAAATAAGATTCATATAAAAACGTGCTGTGTATGAAAAAATACACAAGGCTTACAGTTTTATCTTTCTTTTTTTCTTTTTTTCACTTTCTTTCTCTCAATTTTTATCATGAAGAAATGTCTCAGGGAACTCCCAAATTTAAGCTTTTGGGAGGGAGAAAATTCTCAATTCACCGAATGAGTCCGAATTTCGCTGAATGAAAAAATATGAACAATGAAATATTAATCGTTAAAAATGGCAATAATGCTGTCCAAACTTGTTCGAATCGTCAGAAAACTTTTTAAAACAAGGCACTTTTCTGAAAGGTTATAGTTACCTGCCGTGACCGAACATTGGGGCACTTCTGAGTGTTACATGAAAAAATTAAACATTGCGAAACTAGTTTTTAGAAAACAATAACAGAATCATATGCACTCCTGATGCCATGAAAACTAAGTGGTAATTTCTCTCGCTATGCCATCATTAAAAAAGTAAATGGGTGCTAATTGTGGAAGAGTCACGAAATTTTAAATAAAGGAGCGCTAACTGCCATCGAACGCAGAAGGATTGGCGAATCTCGAAAGTAAACCGGCAAAAGTTGTTTGTGTCACATAAAAGAAAGATGAAATACGCTTGTCAACTGAAATTCTCAGTTGCTTTTTTTGAAAATTTTACAACAAGTATTTTCTTATTTAAATTTCAATCGGGATTTTCTTTTTTAAACAGTTTTTAAACCGCTAGCCAGTTTACTAGGTGATCTTGTTCTGCTTATGAAACAGATTTTTCATTATGCACCTATCTGATACTACATCCATGACTCTGGTCAAAGCTTTAATATTTATTATTAATTATGATTTTTACCGGAATAATTATGTTTGACGTTTTCTGGTAAATTAAAGTAGAATTTGATGAATCATTTCTGTGAGGCAAAATGATGTTACAGCGAGAAAAAAAATCAATTCTTATACTATTTTAGACATTGAATTGTCGTGATGTGAAAGAATTTCGTTTAGATAATTTTCCCATTCGAAAAATCAAATTATTAAAGAATATTCTTCGGGGAAACTCTGCATTAAATATATGGCATGGAATTATCGTGACTTATTTTTAGAGAACTTTAGTTTAAGAGACCAAACATGCAGTTCTTCCTGAATATCGCCAGGGGGAAAAGAGGGCTGAGGGGTAGGGGTAAAAAAGGCGGTATTTGCATAGAGTTGTCAAGGAAGAGATTAAATTGAAAGATTTATTGTGGGTGGGATGGGAAACAGGATGTATAAAATTATGCAAACACTTAAAAACACCCTTCTGGTAGACAGTTTATTTTCACATTTTTTTTCTACCCTGAACATTTTAAAATCTAAATTTGAACGAGTTTTTCTCTTAATCCAGTGCAATGAAAATTACAATTATTTAGATACAACTGTGGAGAATAGTATGGTTTTTCGATTGAATACGCTAAACGACAAAATATTTGTCTATATTTTACACTTACTTACGGTATACCGTCAGAAAAAGACGTTATTTATTTCTTGAATTAGATATCAGATGTATTTATTTATGCAAATAACTCGAAAGAGGAGGGCTAAACATTTTCATTACTATCAAATCAAACAATGGTCTAAACACCAAGGAAAACTGGTCATTAATGCGCAAGCCAACCGTAAGCCCTTTATCTTAGTTCGATTAAAACACTATTGTAAATTTCAACGTCTATTGCTGATTTACAGGATTTTTTTAATTCTTTGACACGTCTACTAGGGGGATATCATCTTTATTAATCAGGAGTGAAGTTTCAGTAGATAATTTCGTGTAGATTTTCAATTAGTGTTTTGTTTATTTCTCTGACTTTACTTTTCACTCATTTAAACAAAAAATATCTTAAAAAATTTTTGACCACATAAGAGTCAGTATGAAAATCAGGGATTTATTTCTTACAAAAGAAATGAACGCTGTTGACGTAAGAACTTTTTTCGTACCTAGATGGCATTAATTCCGCCAAAAATGACATTTGTATGCTAAAAAATGAAACACTTGGTTTACAAAGTCCCCAAATGTCACGCAATTACCTATATATAGTTATTTTTCGTAAACTGTTAAACACGTTTTGGGCCAAATGCACTCGAACAAAAGAATAGGAAATAAATTTATAAATTGCATAATTTTTTCTCTTTAAATTACTTTTCTCGTTCTGTAGATAGTATGACAATGTTCGTTTTGTTTTTTATTAGATTTTTTAAATATTTTATTAAATGCATAAAGAGTGAATCCCTGATTACTGAAATAAAAATTTATTGAAAGCAACTTTCTTAATTAATAGCAGAAACCCGATTTCATCATTTTTTTAAAAATACAGTCACAAAGCATAATAGTGCTTTGATTTCTTTTCCATTATTTTGAATCTTGATTCCAATAATAAATTATGAGCTTAAGATAATCAAAATAATAGTTAAAAGTATTTTTGTGCTCCGTATTTATAAAAATACAACAAGCTTAGAGATAACAATTACGAATTGGACTTGGGGGGAAAAATATTGAGGTTTAGAGTTTTGTTATTTCTTTTAAACGTAATTAAAAATATGAAAAGCAAAAAAGAATTTCGTTACAAAAAATAAAAATGAAAGACTCATTTGATCGGTTTACGCATTCATATATTTATTAAAAATATTCGTAAATGATTGTGAAAAAAATGTATCGACTTTTAAATGAACCGTAATCAAGAAAAACTAAAATAATGTGATGTCTTAACTGAATACAATAAATAATTTGAATAAGAATGAGCTGTCAGGCTGAACAAAAGCTTAGTCATAAAATTATGCTTTCTTAACAAAAACATGCTTCTTTTCTGAAAGCTCAAGTTTTAGGTCACATTTTCAAAGTTATTTCACAGAGACGAAATGTGTCCGCTTTTTTTTTTTTTTTGTAACAATCTATAATAAAAATGAAAAACTTTAGAAAGTGCAAGAACATTTATTTTTATAAATGATAAAATTGAGTTGCTGAGCAGGATTTAATTAATTTTGCGTCAAAACTTTTTTAGATTTACTAAATTCCCCCCACCCCCTCACGGGCAGTCAAATGCAGAGTTTTTTAGATTTTGAATACTTAACTTGAAACGTGCCCTAAAACCAACTTTTATTATATTCAATGAGAAACATTAAGACCGATAGTATTAAGTATTAAAATTTAATTTGTAAACTAAACAAAATTATGAAAGTAAATTTAAGGGAAAGATGTTAAAAAAGAAAACTCGGATTTCGAAACAAAAATTCTTATTTTTAATCGCCTAGATTTTAATTTGTAGTTTTTATTTTCAACCCTTTTTTTCATATTCATAGATAATACTTTTTATCATGCGTATCAAGAAAAAACCAAGAATGATTTATTGCTAATGTTGAATAAAATTTGTTTTTGAGAAAACATTTATAATAAAAACAATGTAAAAATATATTTTTTTTAATTGTAATGTGTTTAGTAAGACTGAGAAAGAACTTACATACTCAGTTTTCGATAATGAATGAAATAGATAACTGAACAGATCTATGGTTAGTAAGGCTGATAAAAGATTCAACAAAAAATTCTAATTATATCAATGAACAGAATATGTTTTATATAAATATTACAGAATAAATAAATAAAGAACAACAATAATGAAGAAATAAAAACTTTTTTGGGGTCGCAAAACTCCAAAACGCAACTTTAACGCAAACTTTAGTTTTTGCTTTTTCTATAACTAGCATGCAACTGCAAATGCATGAGCATGTGAAGCATTATTCAACAAATGCTTTGAAACATTTTTTATGGCTTATTAAATTTAAATTTTATTATTTGATTTCATAGTTCAATTTACACATAATACTGAACAGAAATGGGGCTGTTTTAAATGATAAAAAGCTATGTTTGAGATTAAGGTCCCTAAACAAAAGCATCTATATCTTTAGGACTCAGCTTAATAACGATTGCGTTCTTAATGTTTATTTGGTGAAATTTACTTTGCTAGGTGTCATAAAAAAATAAGCTTTTAGATAAATAGTGATTTGAAACATTTTAATATTTTCTAAGGAAGAGTTTTTTAGCACAAGTTCTTGATGGCGTTAATTTTCAAAATTTCACTTTACAACTGATAAAATAAAGGCGTTAACCATCAATGCAGCATGTATTAACTGAGAAAATAATGAACTTAAAATTCATACACACAAATCTATGTTTAAATTTATAGTCACAGCTTAATTTGAATGGGAGCTTACGATAGCTTAGCTACTGTACTTTTTTTTTCAATTTCATGTGTATTTTGAAACACAAAATGAAATTCATAATATACATACATTTAAGTAAAATCTCGCGCTTCTTCTGTTAGAAAGGGAGACCTGTTTACGGTCCTCTCTGTATAAAATGAATGTCGTTTTTACAATATAATACAGCTAATTTTACAGTAATAAACTGCAACATTTCCAATTTTACCGTGCTAAATTGTAAAATTTCTAATTTTACAGTTTTAAACTGGAACCTCTGCTGCCAGTATTCTACTGTTGTTTTTACAGTATACTGCGGTTAAACTTTACGACAATAAATTGTAAAATTGTTTACTTTACAGTAAGAAACTAACATTTCTACTTTTACAGTTTAATACTGAGCATTTTAAAGTTTTAAATTGGAACATCGGCTGCCAGTATTATACTGTAAAAACAACTTTGCAGTGCAGCTTGAAAGCTTGTAGTTAACACATTTTTAGTCGCTGTCTCTAAAATTCTGAAAACGTAAATCTAAGCACAAATCCATACCCACTCAGTAAATCTTGCTATCACATACAGACGTTAAGTGCTACACGAAAATCCGAGGGATCATTTGTAAGAGTGAGAAACATTAAATCGGCAAATAAAAGGCAAGGGAAGATATCATTTGGCCCAAGATGATGAGGAAGAGCAATGCACTTCCTGGGCGCCACTTTGACTCCGAGAACCCCCTCATCAGACAAGCCATTCCCCAGAGTCCCCAACGACACTCCCCGCAACATATCTTGATGCATTTGAGTAAAAGCTGGGTGGGGAGTCATAATTTGAGGCAGAAGCGATGCCAGCAATTTCAAAGACCTCGGCTCAGACAGGCGGAATTTTCGCTCCGGGGGGAGAAAAGAAATTGAATTGATTTCCAGTTTTGGAAACAGTAAAGAAAATCGGGAGATGTAAACAACATTATGCTTGATTTAAATTCTGAACTGTCGTCGTTTAAGATGCCTGGAGCAAACGTGCTGATTTGCATTCCACACACAAAGCAGTATTTATTTTAATCCTTTGGCTGCATGTCTGACGTGAAAATTGCAGGTTAAATGACTAAAGAGTAAAATGATCCTTTCGTATAAGTGCAGTATTAAATTTTTACGTCCAGGAGTTTAAACGGAGTTGGAGGAAGTGGCTATATTCTGAAAATCTTTTATTTAAAGCATCATCAGGGGTACCCTGTTGGCCTAAAAAAAATCCCTTGAAAAAATTGCAAGAAAAATGTAGGATGACATACTTCACAATGAAAAAAAGAAGGTTGGCTACCGCAAAGTTTTATTTGAAGAATGAAGAACTGTGAGATAAGTGTAGTAAAAGTCTGTCATTATTTTACTGGTTTCCCTTCTAAATTGTATTTTTCCACATTTTAACTTTGACGTATTCAGGAAACGTGTTTTCTAGACTATTATTTACGAACAAACAGCTTTTTAAAATCTCGATTTTTGGAATACGTATAATACACAGTTGCGGATTACATGAAAAAAGTTTTTTGGAAGGAAAGTTATTTAAAACTTATATTGTCGCAAATTCCCAAGTATTACTAATAATTTTCAGTTTTTGCTTTTAATAAGACGAGAATATTTATTTTAAATAACGTACTTGGATATAGACGTTATCTTCAAAGCCTATTTCGTTATTAATTAATTTAAAATGTATTCAGCACCCATTAATAAATTTGAACCTGTGTTTTCGATTCTGACATTGCAGTTATTGTTTTGAGAAGCTTGAAGCTGTGATGAATGTCAAAACACATTGCTGAAGCTGCGAAACCTTGGTTATTCTGCCCCTTACCCCGACACAAAATTTCTCTGAAAACTATAGCCCGTTAAAGCAACTAGTAATCAAATACAAAGCAACAATCATTCTGATAGTCAACCGCTCTCTAAACGCCAAGAAAATTGCCTCCTTTTTTTTCTTATTTTTATTTTTTCAGCTCAAAAATGTTTGACTTTTTGGAAAAGAAGTAGTTTTTTCCTTATGTACCCACGCTGCAGTTAGAAATTGAAACGCCAATCTTATAAAATAAGATAAACCTGTCTAGAAATGAAGAATTTAATTAGAAGCGAAGTTTCAAATCAAAAAGAAAAAAAAAAACAGTTGCACAAATCATGCTTAACGTGGTAAATGCCGAATCATAAAAATAATTACCATCTATTTACCATAAAGACGATGTTTCTCATCTCAAAATTCCACAAAAAAGCGGAATCATAATTGGCGAAGATTACCAACTAATTAGTTTTGGAGGCAACATAATCACGTCTGAAACGGCAGCACTCAACAAAGAAATATTTCTTTTTTAAGTAGGATGAAACGCTTTTTTTTTCTCTTTACTTCTGTAAGGAAAAATGTGATATAAAGTCGCTGAACAGTTGTAGCCAGTTTAAAAAAAAGAGCGGGAAAAAAAACTGAAAAATAAGCTAGAAAACAAATAAAATGAATTCTTAAAATCAAAATAAAACATGAGAATTTAAAAAAAATGTTCAAACAAACATTTTCCGTTTACGAAACTCATTACAAAGTTATTTTCTCTTTGAATTTTACTCAGATTCTGACAAAAATGTCTGTACTAGTAATAATTTAAAAACATTTCTTGATAATCTTGTGTTTGTGTGTGTGCGCGCGATTTAAGAAAAAACGGCTAAGGCCTACAAACATAAAATTTTGTACACAAATATAGTTTTCAGTAAAAATGTGCGCGTCGTAGCCCAATTTTCGATGTTTTCATTAGACATAAATTCTTGGCAGATTCTCAATATAAGAGCCGTTTTAAAAAAATAAAATCTTAAAATGTTATGGCAAATAAAATTTTAGAAAAACAGAATTCTTTAGCAAAGTGTTACTTGATAAAAATAGTATTACTTCATCATGAGTCATTTGTCATTGAAATGGATTTATAAATTTATTATAACAATTACAGTATTTTTAATGACATATAGCTGATGTAAATTATATAAGACTTAGTTGCTGCAGACATCCATGCTTGTTACATTTCATACTTTTATCTTGTAATTCCGAAGTGTTTTCAAGTGAAAATGAGTAATTATTTTTTTCAAAAAAGGAATAATAAATCAAACGAATCTAAAGTTTTTAAAAAATCTAGAAAGCTTGCTAAATTATTTTGAATGTTAAAGGAAGAATTTCTTCCTATTTCGATTGGCACCCAAGTTTCATTATTCTTTAGCTAATAAACTAAAAATTTATACTCCCTCCCCTTGAAAAAAGTTTGACTTGCTTTGATTCTTAAAGATATGTAAATGGTATATATAAGTGGAAACACATAACCAACGTTTGTTAGGAATGACATAATGCTATTATTCTCAAAACTCACCGGAAAGAAAAAAAAGAATAACTTTAAATTTGAGTGCTCAGTATTATTTTATAAAATAAACTTACTAAAAAATCCATAAATGTGAAAAAGAAAAATAAATAAAATACTACAAAATGAATTTTTATCAAAAAATTCGAAATAGCAAAAATGTCTTGTATGAGTAAGGTTGGAGACATATTTTGCACCCCTGATTTATGGAGCTAGTTCAGGGTCCTAACAAAAATGTTTTCTTCTCCTTCTTTCTTGTTGTTGTCGCCTACCCTCACGAATATTTTGTACTAAAGAGTTGTGCAGATAATTCATTTATAAACAGTATGTTTTGCAACATTTTCATGAAGGTATTGTCAAATGGAATATAGTCATTTTGGGTATCTTTGAGCCATGATGCTTTACAAGCAATAGACTTAAAAAAAAAAAAAAAAAAAAAAAAATTACCGGCCAACTGTTGTAATCTCCTGGGCAGGTTTAGAAAACGGGGTTTCTACACTTCAGTGAAAAAAATGTTGGTAGTATTGAACACAGTTCATTGTATCATAAATACTTCAGAAATTACTGTATGAAAGCTATTTTTGCAGTTGTGGATATGGGTCATTCCACGTCAAATCAACACAATTTTTGACAAAATTTTACCTCACCCCCTCAGATTTTAATGAAATTTGGTACAGAGGTAGTGTTCATATCGACATGTTAAAATCTAAAATTTTTTTTGAAAAATACGAAGGGGTTTTGAAGATACAGCGCTGTAAAAGTAACAAAAAGGGGTCAAAACACGTGAAAGACACAATTTTCAAAATGACCTAAAATTTTTTCTAATTGAGATAGAGACCTGAAACAAGTGCCATTTGACAGCATTTTTAAGGGCCTTTTGAATGATATACAACATGATTCGGTCTAAAAAGAATTTATTTCAATTAAATTTGAATTAAAATTTAAAATTTAAATTTTTCAAAATGCGCCGCCTCAATTTTTTTCAAATTTTTTTATAAAAATGCTTGTTCACTACTTAAATGGCTGTAAAAGTTTCAAAATGGGCTTATAATGGGTTCATGTTGAAAAAAATCATTGAATAAAGCAGTAATGAATCTACAGCAAAATTTAGCATAATATAGCATTGTTTTAGCACTAAAAAAAAAAATATATATTTAAGGGTGAAATGGATTC